>PITA01003693.1:32963-135189 GCA_004023965.1 Spilogale gracilis | reverse complement strand
TAATCTAGGGAGGGAAACGAAACAACAGAGACTTTGAACACAGAAACAAACTGAGGGACTTGGAGGGAGGGGGGTGGAGGGATGGGAGAGCCTGGTGGTGGGTACTGGGGACACCTAAAGCGTGGAGCACTGGGTGTGGGGAATGGGGAATGAATCTTGGAACACTGGAAAAAAAAATTTAGTAACAATAAAAAAAAAATATCTGAACTGCTTATAAAAACAGTTTGAAATATTCTATTGAATAAGTCACTGGTTTATTTTTTAGGGGGAAAAAATCTCCTATTTTATGTAAGAGATGCCTTTGTAGAGATAGTCTTTTTAAAAACACTACCACGTTTTGGCACTACTTCTTGACAAAATGTTTTTCAAGAAAAGAGAAAGTGGGTGCCTGGGTGGCTCAGTGGGTTATAGCCTCTGCCTTCGGCTCAGGTCATGGTCTCAGGGTCCTGGGATCAAAGCCCGCGTCGGGCTCTCTGCTCAGCGGGGAGCCTGTTTCCTCCTCTCTCTCTGCCTACTTGTGATCTCTGTCAAATAAATAAATAAATAATCTTAAAAAAAAAAAAAAGAAAGAAAAGAGAAAGAGTGAAGACACACACACACACACACACATACACGCACAATTGTTCTGTTGTCAAGAAAATGTATCAAGCCTGAGATGTGAGCATTGCCAAAAGATGACAGTGTTTGGCAGGCCTAAAAATGTTTGTCATCTTAAAAGTATTTATGCAAAAGCAGAAAATAAACTATTCAATATTTTAGTTACTTTAGGTGATTAAGGCAAGTCATTAGGTTTTGGTTGAATATGTTCTTGAAGGAAATTCACCCTTCCCTAACCTAGCTGCATATAAAATTTCTGCATATAAAATTTCAACTGTTTCTTAAGTTTTATCTGTGTTACCTGTGGAGTTTTTGGCATGGGCACAAAGCAAGGGTTAAAATGCTTTCCCCGCCTGCCCAATCCGGCCCCTCAAGTGTTTCTGCAACAACTTTTAAATTAAAAGCTTTTACCAGTTCTGAGACCTTGAGCAACTTACTAATTCCCCAAGTTCCAGTTTCCTCTTTTAAAAGTTGGGTGGGGGTAGGGTTGGGGGAGAATACAAGCCATGCCTGCTCACCAAGAGAGAATAGATTTGAAAAAATTTTTTGTTAATGGCAAAGCTATTTAAAGGGGGGGGGGCATTAAAGCCCATAAAGCTGAAGCTTATTCAACTAAGACTTTTCTCAACATTTTCCTTGCAGAACTCTGAAATAAATCCTTGTAAGGACAAAAAGGTATACCGTTTGCCTACATGCAAGTAAATGTTGACTTCATATAGAAGCAGAAGCTAAAATGCTCCCAATGGCTTTCCTTAATGATTTTTTTTCCATCAGAATTAAAGAAGTGTGTGCCCTATTGGAACTATTTATGAATGTGTATCTTGTGAAGTTATAAATACATTTAGGTCCATTTCTCTTTCCCTCTTATAAAGACATTGATGTGTTTTTTCTGACATGCCTCATGAACTCAGTCAATCACAAGTCTTTCTTAATGGAAACCACATGTCTGCCCAGAACTGTGTAATTATAATGCTAGGATTCTTGGCACTGCCAGGAAAAGGGGCATTGTCAAACCAATTAAAGTTTATTTACTTACATACCATTTCTGGACCAGAATGTTCTTTTCTTTATGCTGATGCTGAGAAAATATATATCTCATCAAGTTGTTGTAATTGTTTTTTTTGGACAGATTTACATTTCTTACCAATTATATTCCTGGTTTTCAGTTCCTTTGCATGTAACTAAAAATTTCTTTAAAAAGACATCTGGGAACAGCATCACAAGATATTCTGTAAATAAGACTTTGCACATTTTACACCAAAATTACTGTGCTTGGCTATTTTGCTGCTGAAATGTAATTTTATAGGATTTATCTCCACTAAGGAGTATATTAGAAGCCCCGCTGCTTCCTCTAGACTTTTCAGGGACTGAGCATGGCCTACAAAGAGGTCTGGGCTCAGTATCTGGCTCAGCTACTGAATTGATGGATTACCTAGAAAAAAAAAAAGTTTGCTAAAGTCTCAATATTTTATGACTGGAAAATGGGAATAAAAATTCTATTCATAGAAATAACATTGATAATGAGAAGTACCAGGGTTAGTGGGGAAAGCAGTGGGATAAATATTGAAGGCAGACACCAGCTAATTGGGCCTTTTCTAACCACTCTGAGCCTTCATTTTTAATCTGTAAAATGGGACCAATAATACTTACCCTGTGTGCCTCATGGAATTGCTTTGAATTTAATATAAAATAAGGAAAAGGATTCTTGCAGTGTGCAAAGCAATGACTCCTGCTGCCGTCTCTGACTCCATTCAGTCCTCCAGGCTAAATCGAGAACCACGATCACAAACCAGCAAAAGTAAAGCTGAGGAACAAATTTAGATCACAGCCAGAACTAAGAGATGAAGGGATTAAACCAGCCATACTGAAAATCTCGAATTCCAGTCCACTTGGGGAGAATAGGGCCAAAGAAAGTAAACCTATCTTACGGAACAGGACCTGCCAACGCCTATAAACAACACTCTCTGCTTTTATCATTGAAGGACGCCAATTTGTTGTCAAGGCAGATGGGAAGATGGAGTGAGTTACCTGGATTGTCTTCTCTCATTCCAATGCCAGATCCCACACTTCCCACAAGACGTGTACAGAGGCAGCATTGGGAAAGCCTTTCAAACTTTTGGTGGGATGGGCTTACCAATCCTGCTGGGGGGCTGGTTTACCAATCACAGAAAGAACAACATGAGCTACGTCTTTCATCGCTTGGGTCCACCAAATTAAATGACTAAGATTCCTCTTTAATTCCCACCATGGAGAAAGCAATGGGGAATTCCAACAATATGAACAGATTAAAGAGCAACCAAATTTCCTGCAGGCACCATATGCAATGTGATTCTGGATATTATTTGGCTAGTGTTGTAGAGTGGCTTTGCCTGAGTCCAACAGGTAAGTCAGTGTTAGTTTCTTTAAAGTTTTGCCCTTAGTATCAAAGGAGCTTTCATCTCACAAAGTCCACCATAAGAAAATCTGAACAAGGCCTGCTATAGGGGGCTGTGCTAACTCAACCACAGGCGACCCAGTAACATAGCCTGTAAAGAGCATTTTCTGGCAAAGCATGGGCTCTGCTAGTGACAACTCTGGAAATATCACTGGAGTCCTTTTGAGTAAAATACTCTATTTCTTGGAACTCTATGTCTAAAGTTTTTTCTGCCCTTAACATTTATGTCCTATTAGTTTGATGCATCATAACGAGAATGACTGATCTTGCATTACCATTTTACACTTCATAATTTGAATGGTTATTTTATCAGAAATTCATTTCTACCTCAAAATCCCAAATACACCATTACCTTAAGGGATCAGTAGGGAAAAAAAAAAAAAAAAAAAACCACGGTTTTAGTCAAACTAATAAAGCAGAAAATTCATGAAGGACTCTTTTCATTAAGTAAGAATTCTTTACTCTAGATAGCACTAAACGATAAGTTCCCTAGTTCATTCTGATTTTTGAATATTTCAACCTAGCAATGCAGAAAATTTAGAGTTGATTTTTCTCAGCGTGCAAAAAAATCCTTAAGTAGAAAACAAGTTCTTGTAGTTTATTTTAATTTTTGAAAATTTATTCTGTATTTAACACTTCAGAAATGCACCAGTACAGATGAGAGGCAACATTTCTGGTGCCCAGCAATACACTCAGAGTGGACAGAGCCCTCTGAAAGGTGACTAGCCATCAAGTGAGAGAAGTCAGGACCTTCCAGTCAGTTGTCCCCCTGTATTGTCCAACAAGGCATCCTCCTACCTCTTGGCCAAGTTTTGAAGAAAAGTCAGCTTCTGCTTGGAGATCCTCTCCTACCTGATTGGAGAATTCAGGGAATAGAACCAAGTAGGATGAAACTGGAGAAAAGGAATGCCAGGGCCTTCCCCCAGGAACCAGTTTCCCTTTTATCTTCTCCCCAAAATTCTATTGTCCTTGGATTCCATAAAAATGGTGCAAAATAAGCTGAACTTAGGTATTAATGGCATCTTCCGGGGGTCATATTTTACTGAACAAGAGACTGAGATTCAGTGTGGAACAGTCACTGAAGGGAAAGTTTTAGGCAGAATGACAGATCATAGATGGGGAGACTAAATATGTTTGGCTTAGACCCACTGGGAATGCAGGAGTGGGCATATAAGTCTCAGCAGGATTCTGTGACTATATAATCTCCAGTGCCTATGAACTCTGTGAGTCTCAGAGGCTAGATGATCTCCCAGTGTGGAGGTCGCGTTCAAGGCCCTTCAGTGGGATGTCCAAGAAAAAGCCTAGAATAGCCATCATATGGACAGCAGAATGACTCCGGGATCTGCCATGCATGAAGTTCTGTGAGCTTGACTATGTTCTTCAATCTCTCCAACCTTCGTGCAGAGCTGTTGTCAGGATTAATTAGACAGTTAAGGAAAGAACCCAGCACACCGCCTGGCACAGGATTTCTGAATGATAGAAATCTTAGTTCCCTCCTGCTTCATATCACACTGCACAGACGTTCCATACTGCTCCACCTATGGGTAGGGTGGCCCTAGCTAAGAAACCATGAGCTAAGGAAAATGATCTCATCTTTGGTCAGATACACACAATGCAATTTTATTGCATGATGCACAGAGACTCTCAAAATGTGTTAGCTCAAACCTACTGGATTTCAGGGGTGCAATGATGGGTCAAGTACTGCAACCGAGGATGCAGCCTCCCTGTGGACTTTAGCCCTGTTTTTGGCAGTCTAGCCTCCAGCCTTCAAGAATATAAACAGCCCCAGCAGATTTTGGACCCCAAATCCAACTTTAATTTACTGGTGACCTCATGGTTTTCAGGAGTACTACACAGGACTTATCTGGAATTCACTCTTTCCTACGCCCTTTCTTTTATTGGATAAATCTGATGATCATGTTGATTTCTTGGATCCTTTTATCTAGAAAGGAATTTTTCTGGAAGTACTTAGTATTTTTTTAATCAAATCAAGAAAGATGCCCAGGACTTTACAAATAACTTGTAAACATCTAATTTCTTAATATACTTTCTTGATAAATTAGTAACGGTTTTCTTAGAATTTTTCCTAATTTTTATGAAATACTTTAATCAAATCCCACTTTATAGGTTAATCACAAAGATTTTTAGATGTTGGATTTGGGAAGTTGTGATTTCTGTCTTTTACCACCCTCCTGCCAAAGTGGTGTTTTCTTTACTTTTTCCAAATCTGCTGTCCAAAAGGGATTTCAAAATATGAACTTATTCTTAACTATTTAATTCAATTTTGGATATGAATTTATGGGGGAGTAAGGAGGCCAAAGACATGGGAAAATGATGGAAAGGGAAGCATCTCTTAATATAATTTCTCAAAACAACAACAGCACCCTGAAATTTAGTAGAAGTCTGCTTAAGTAGCCTTATAGGAACTGAACACCACTACCAATTATTACTGAATTTCTAGTTTAAAGGCAAAACACATAATAAAATTATGATCTCAGGCCCATCTCTACTAAGAGGAGACTCATACCGCATGTCTAAATATGTCAAAACTCTAAGACAAACTCTAAAGGAGATATGTTATACTCCGTATCTGGATGATTATTCCTTCATAACAATCTGGAAGGCCAGGTTTGATATTGGACTCTTCAAAGTTCCGCTCAAGAGTGTGGTGGCCCAGGGAGTCAGCCCCATAACATGCTGTCACCATTCTTCTTCCACCCCTGGCTCAGGTCAGCACCTCAGGGGACCCTGCACACACAGAGGAGCATGCCAGTCCTCACATCCCATCTCCTTCCACATCCTCTACAAATAGCCCTTTGTCCACCTGTGAAGACTAAGATACACATACACCAGAAGACCCCTGGGGAAGGTTGATACAGATGAGAGACCCATATGGGCCTTCAAAAGTGACTCAGGACTTCTGGGCCATCAACTTCCTGGGTGTCAAGAACTTTCAGTGTGATCTAAAGGGTGAACATTTTCATACCGTGGATCTCTCATTCCTTAGGGTGGTAGGGCTGGGAAAAGTCCAAAGTGAGGCCCTCTAAAAAGGAGAGTCCAGAGACCCTCTTAACTGAGTGGTATTGAACATTCAGCCACATTCTCAGTCAATGGAAAAACCAAGCATTCTGTATGGTTTAGAACTAAGTATTTTACAGTTTCTAATTCTCTAAAATGTGTTAATCTACATACTTGGTATTGCTCACCCTCCACCTTTTTCCTAATCTCCTAAAGTTTGGAGCCCACCCATTAGGAATGTTTTTTACTTTTCACATGCTATTCCCTGTGACCTACCATTATCTGCTTCCTCTGATAACTCCTCCCCATTCTAAAAGATTTAGGGCAGGGCAACCATCTCTTCTAGGACATCTTCTGTGACTTCATTTCTGATTGCTTGGGACAGCCATTTCCCTCCTCAGTGGTACGTACAAAAGTAAGCCTCCTTACATCGCTACCTTGCACGCCATCCTATGAAATTTTAATTATAACTTCTGTCCCCCGATTCTGAGCTTTTCTGACCAGTTGTATTTCTATTTGTATTGCAGAACCAAATACCCAATACATGCTTGCTAAAATGAACTAAATTCAATTCATACTGCTATATTCTCAAATGCAACCTTCTCAACAAGATATTATCTCAACCTCCTCTAAAATAAGACCTTTTGGGGCACCTGGGTGGCTCAGTTGGCTAAGCAACTGCTTTCGGCTCAGGTCATGATCCTGGAGACCCGGGATTGAGCCCCACATCAGGCTTCCTGCTCGGCGGGAAGCCTGCTTCTCCCTCTCTCAGTCCCTCTGTCTGTGTTCCTCTCTAGCTATGTTTCTCTCTGTCAAATGAATAAATAAAATCTTTTTAAAAAATAAAAATAAAATAAGACCTTTTTCCAGCTCTAGCCCTTTACCTTTCTGTATTTTTTTATAACATTAAATACTTGACATTACATTATGTATTTACCTTCCCCATCCAGGATATGAGTTTCACAAGGGTAGGGACATTGTTTATATTATTGACTGCTGAATCCACAATACCTAGAAGAGGCAGGCATTCAATAAGTAATGCTGGATCAGTAAATGAATACACTAAACATGTTTGAACTATTTCAGCTTCCTAAAGCTTCCATTTGTTATTTACCATTTTGCTAATCCACCTACCACTGTTAATTATCATTTCCTTAATAATTTTACTTTAAGCAGATTTTCAATTTCATTTAAATAAAATTATTTTCAAAGGAAATTATACACAAAAAAACAGTAAATTGGAGAAAAACATAAAAAGAGGCACATTATGGTAAACTGAAAATGTCTGTGTGTCTCTTAAAATCATCTTATAGACCAGTACTATACATATACTGCTAACCTACCACTTTAGGAAATGGTGTTGACTTGATCAAACAGACCTTCCATTTTCCAACCATGCCAGATTGCAAGGCATGTTATGCATGCTTTTCACCTACTATTGAAAAATATCCACAACCTGAAAAATTTAGTGCCTACACCCTAAGCCTTTCTCTGTCATGGAAGCTTCAAAGGCTCAGCCCAAATACCATGCATCTCAGATTGCAATGAATGAACCTCAAGCACACACAAGAGTTTTTCTGTTTCATTTTCTTTTTGAAAGAAAAAAAACTTCTCACAGAAGAAGAAACAGAATGAAAGACCCATATTGACAGCTCTTGCCCAGAGACTCAACTCTGAGCTTTATCTGTGTTGCGGCCTGAGACATTGGCAATTTCTGAATCTGTGTGATGGCCCAGAAGAGGAAATATGGCCAAGAGTCATTCCAAACAATGAAGGGATAACTTAAAAAAAAAAAATAGTATCTGTGATCAGTTTCCATTAAAAATCCCAAATTTTCTTCACTGCAACAAAGTCAGCACTCTTTTTAAGAGTCTTTCAAAATTAGTTGCTAAGTTCAGTTTTTTAGAAAACTCTTTACATCTAGTTGAAATATCTTTAATCCTTCTCTGTCTTGGCTAAGAGGGAACATGGGATGTTTGCAGTCAAGAAGAGACATTTTTCTGAGCATTCGTGAGAAACCGGTGATTTTTTTGCCTCTTAAAATGGTATAACTATACACAAATATTTTAAATCTCTTCCAAGTAGTTTGTCTTCAAGATTATAAACAGACAGAGAATCAGTATGTTCCAACATTGACATGGTAAAGAGAAAACTAAGTTCAGCAGTCTCTGATGGCTTCAAAAGTATGCTCTTTGCTGATGCAGAGTAGATTTTTGTTCTTCCTTATTTGAAATGAAGCACAAAGATTTAATAAGAAGTAAAAACCAACCAACATATTGTTTGCTATTATAGACATACATATATGAAAATATGCATTAAAATTTTATTATAAGAATAATAATATCCAGCTCTTTTCCTACTGTTTTGCTGTCCTACTCTTTGCTTTTCCTGCTGTTTTGTTCCAGAGAGCTGTTCATACATCACCAGCATTTTCAAGAGATAGTACTGCAGAGAGCAGTTCTCAAATGGACCCATGGAATCCTAAAGGTCTCTGAGTCTTTTCTGGGCAGTGTGTGAGGGTCAAAACTTTTTTCCCAATAATAACACTGCGCTGGCATTTGAGTGAAAGGTGCAAAAGCAATGATGGGTAAAGCAATAACGATGGCTTAGCGAGAATCAAGACAATGGCACCAAAGAGTGCTTGTACTTGTCACTGTATTCTACACTGCCATGAACTCACAGTAAACACACACAAACACACACACACACAATGTAAAGCCATTCCATTTAAGAATATTCCTGATGAAGTAGTAAAAAATTATTAATTTATTACGTTTATGGAAATATATTTTATGAAAGCACAACCCTTCTTATCTCCTTCATATTCTGTAGGCCCAAATGGGAAATACAAATAAAGCTTTCTGCTGCACGTTCAGGTAAAGTACTTGTGCAGTTGTTTGCACTGTGAGCTGACCTAGTTGTTTTTTTTGGCAGAACACCATTTTTACTTGCAAGTACAACTGACAAACAATGGTTATTCAGACTTGGATATTTGGCAAGCATCTTTTCAAAAATGAGCAAAGTGAGACTGTCGCTTCAAGGAAAACAGTTGATAATCATGTATTGCCAATGATAAAATTCCAACTTTCAAATTAAAATAAGAATTTGGTGAAACCTGTACCCACCAGTATGAGTTTGACAGCTTACTAATAACTTTCCTGTTGAGGTTTTTATATTGATGAATATGAATTTTTAATATTGTACAATAAAATGTCATGTAACTCAGTGAACATAACTCAGTAAAACAATTTTTCCAAATAACCAAAGCATGATGTTAGAAATTCATGATAGATAAAAGATTCATTCAAAGTGAAAGACATATCAATGGATTTTAATACAAATGGTGCAAAAAAATTCATTGATATGGTTTCAGATTCAACACGGCAACTCACTTTAAGAAACTACCACTTGTTGGGGCACCTGGGTGGCTCAGGGTTAAGCCTTTGCCTTCAGCTCTGGTCACGATCTCAAGGTCCTGGGATCGATCTCAAGGTCCTGGGATAGAGTCCCACATCTCTAAGCTCTCTGCTCAGCGGGGAGTCGACTTTCTCCTCTTTCTCTGCCTGCCTCTCTGCCTATTTGTAATCTCTCTCTCTCTGTCAAATAAATAAATAAAATCTTAAAAAAAAAAACAAACTACCATTTGTTGAGTTTTAGTGTAGTATCAAAGAATATTTATAATTATCTTTTTAAAAATTGTTAAAATACTCCTCTTTTTTCCAGACTACATGTTTTTATAAAACTTTCTTTCCATACTTTAGCCAAAATAACATGTTAGCAACCTGTGCAGAAGCAAATGTGAGAAAACCTTTCTATTAAGTCAGACCTTAAAGAGATTTGTAAAAATGTAAAATAACACCAGTCTTCTCACTAAGTAATTTTGTTGCAGAAAATAAAGTCAGTTCTAATTTTAAAATGTTATTTATATTGAGATGTGATGGGTTTGGTATTGGCTTTTTAAAAGAAAAATAAATATATTTTTAATTTTCTCATTTTCATTTACAATACAATGGATATAGCATAAGCCACATAAACAGAAGTTCTTTGGAGTCTCAATATTTTTTTAAGAATGTAAAGGGGTTGTGAGGCCAAAGGATTTAAGAAACAGTGCGGTAACACTGAAGAGACTCAAGGATGTGGTTAAGAGAAATCCACAAATTATAATGCAGACATTCACTGACTATGTGACCCCTTGCACAAGTCATTTCACCTCTGTGAACCTCAGTTTCCTTATCTGTAAAAGATGTTTCCTCTTCTGATCTCATGGGGTTATTATGAGAACTCCATGAAGTAAATGGCTATGCTGTCCTCAACATACAATAAATTCTTCATATTGCTAGCTGTTGCTATCAACTTCATTTCGTCCTTGTTGGCCACCCTAAGCTGACACATGTGAAAGGTGTTTGGATTTTGAAGGAGAGCAGAAACTCACTCCCAAAAGAGAGACAAAGGTGACCTCTCATGGGTTATATGGCCACATGGCTGTTTGGCCCAAGACACAATTTACCACAATACTACCTGATGCAGGGATCTCACCATGCCAAGCTCTCATCCTACCAATTTGTACTAAAGGAGGGTAAAAGCCAAGAAAGGGAGAACATTTCATCTCTTCCACCAAAGTCCTCTCCATTATCAATCACCAGCTGTGTGTGTGTGTGTGTGTGCCCGCGTGCGTGCACGTGCACATGTGAAGCCCGAGGTGAATGCTCATAGTAGAATAAAGCAATCACTTCCAATTCACTTTTGTGATAGTCTGAGTTGTAGTCTGCAACTACAACTGCAGTTGACATATGTAACCTTTGAAACTTTTTGTCATGAACTTAGGGAAAGTCAACCAGCCCTGTAGAATGAGGTAAAAGTCATCTCATTTTTCATTTGTTCTTTAAGTCTTGTGGGATAGGCACATCTACAAAAATAATCATCTCTATTTTCCCCTATCACTTTTTCCATAATTTGAAAACATAAAGCTCTTTCCACTGGCTGCCTTTCTAATTCTTCTTTCTATTCTTATTCCAGTGCAAAAAGAATTTTGCCAATGAAAGTGCTATAAACAGCTATGCCCTCACTGAAAAAGGCAATATGCCGTCAGCCTGACATATACCTCGCTTTTCCGCTCATTGTCAACACCGTGATTGATGGTGTAGTTCATTAATGTAGGACGATTGTCAGCTTTTCCTGAATAAATATAAAAAGAAACAAAGAAATCCCCACCCTTTTCAAGCCACAGTGAATTATTTCCTATTTTCCAGGCTTTGGTTTAAGGGTCCACAGGGCATTCATCTTAAGATAAATAATGAACATACCCTTTAATAGAAGAAACTTTAGTTTGGGTTCAGGGCTGAAATCGAGAGAAACAGAGAGAGAGAAAAGGAGGAAAGAATGTTATTGGAAAGAACGAAGTCGTTTGGCACCTGAAACTGTACTTACTTTAAAGCAATATTTCATCTTTACTATACATAGTCACATAAAAGGCAAGAAATTATCACCTTTGGAAACCTGCAAAATAAAAATGATCTGTCATGTGCTAAGCAGCACATAACAAGAATCCCAAGGAAAGAAAGCAATGGAGTGGATGGATAGTTAGCAGACTGATTTATGGGTGGATAAGAAAGTTGACTAACATCAGTCCACATCAAAAGGATTTTATGGAAATAACTAAAATCGATTTTCCTTTCTATTTCTTTACTCATAATGCAAGTTAGGAATGTTTTCCTTACCAGACACATTTACATATATAAGCAGAAGAAAGGTAAGATGGCTACATCTTGGTGACATTTGCCCTTTTACCAGGAAGTACAGCCTCTCTGACTTTTCTCTGTACGGGCACCCTTATCTTGCTGCCTGTTTGAACTGTCCTAACTGGGCCTTTGCTAACTCTGATAGTCACAAGATCAACAAACACCATCGGGTGGGTCTTGCTTTTGGCTTTGTTGTACAAAAAGCAACAACCGAAACAAAAACATCCTTGTACATATGGTGTTCACACGTTGATGAACATACAACATTTCACTCTGGGCATTCTGTTCCTGTACAGATTTTCTTGGGTGGTAATGTGCTAATGAAAATAATAATTTATTCTGAAGATGTGCTAAATTTCTTGAGTCGAATTGTGAAGTATTTTGAATGCCACTGAAAGGCACAGGAAACTGAGAACTGTAGGAAAAACTGGCATTCTGCCACCACTGGAAGATTTGATCTGATTGGAAGACAAGGTGATTATTGAGGACTAACCAGTAGACCCTGGGTGATTTCTTCTTAAAATGACATCCTGCCTCTTAGGGCACAGCTGCAAGGCTCTGTTTTCAGGATGTTCTAATTCTTAAAAATGTAGGTAAAAACACTCCAACTCTTAACAACAGCTGAGAGTGAGCATTGACTATGTGTTAGGACTGTGCTAGACATAGTTGTCTCATTCGGTGCAAGCTCCAACTGTTAGGTCTGAACTATCATTACCCGCATTTTGAAGATGAGCAAGACAAGACTCAGATGACACCGGTGACTGGTTCAACGTCACATATGAGTAAGTGGTACCACCAGGATGCTCACCCAGCCCTGTCTGACTTCAGAGCCAGAACTGTGAGCACTAGAATATGTGACTTCTAGTAAGACTGAAATGTAGGGAGGGTTTGTATCAAGGAAAAGAGCCATCTCCACTTGCTTTAACATGCTTCTTGAAGGGCTACCCATTTGAGTTCTCATTTCCTCTTCACCTTAACCACGTTAAGTCAGCAGAGCATATATCATGTTCATTTTATAGATGAGAAAAGAAAGTCCAGGGGGGTTTAAAAAAACTGTCGTAAGGTTCAACAGCCATGACTACAAAAGCCAGGGCCAAAATTTGGGTCTTCCCATATACCATTCTTTTAATAAAGTGGCAAACCAGAAAAACAAATAAATAAATAATCAAAGCCTATCAAAGTCACTTGGTGGAAAGGTAGCTGTTACCACGTTTCATTTTGCAACTGCTTTGCTTGTCATATAATAAATGTGGCGTTCCCTACTAGCAATCAAGTGCTTTAGGATTCTCCAGATCCCCTGTGTGTCATATCATCTCAGTGCTTTCAGGTGAGGGCACTCTGGATTTCTCAGGATGTCGGAAGACTCTAAGCGTCCTGAGAAGTTTGAGATGGAAGCAATAAAACCTGCTTAAAAACAACTCAATACAGTGTTAACTTCTGTAAGTCGCCAGTCAGCAATGTATCTGCCTGTACTTCGTAAATAGTCACACAACACTTCCAACCTGTCAGGGAATAATAAAAATCAGTTGTGGGAAAAAAGAAATTTTAAAAAGGGAAAAGTGTGCTCCTACGAACTCCAGGTTTTACATGTCAGAGAACCCAGAGACCACAATGCAAGGGCTCCCATAGCTTCACAGCAAAATAAGAGGAACATATTTGGGGGGGGAACCTATCAGGCCAGGCCTTGACATTCATTCAGAATACCCCACAAAGGAGGAAATAAATCACAAAAGCAGTAAATTTCTCAGTCAAATCTCATAAGTGCCCTTAACGGATAATGTTCGCCTTTAGAATTTTATGATGCCAGAGAATGAAACTTCACCTACCATCTCTTTGACTCCAAGAACCCAACTCACAGCAGTTCACAATGTGTGTGCCCTTTTCCTAAATATTAACAATTGGAACAGTGTGTGCACTTTCTGGTTCTTAAAGATGTGTTGAGTTGTAGGCCAATAAGGGATATAATGAACCAACACCGATAATGTACATACAATGAATTTATTCTGTATTTTGAAAGACTCTTCCTTCCTATTTTCTCCCCAGCAAATTGAAAATTATATTTGTAACCTGATTTTAAAGCACTCTAAATGTGCATTTCTCAGAGCTATTAACTGAGTTTGGATAGCGTTTTATATTTCTTTCCTGTGCATTTATTACGGGACATCCAAGACAGAGAAGAAATTAAAGATCAAGAAATATCAGAGTTATGCATGCTTTTGTCTCTTTTGCATAAAAGGAAATAGAACATCAACTTTTGAAATAAAACATTAAAAAATTATGAAGATAGAATTCTTTTCTAGATATAAGATAGAATCTTTAACCTTTTATGGGCTATGGACCCTTGTGAGGGTTTAATAAAAGCCTTTCCTTAGGAAAATGACCATTACTTAATAAGAGATGTTCCATCCATTGTAAAAGTTTCACTGCTCTTCACCCCCTGAAATCTAGTCTTGAACTGCCTGCAGGTTAAGAACCCCTGAATTATTATCCCGAAAACCATGAAAAATTAGTTCATCTAATTGACATGTCCTGTGCGCTATCACTTACAGATGGAGTTCACAGTTTAACATTGCAAGTGCAGTGGCTATTTAAATTTTACTGGAAACCACACCTCCTGACCCCTCTCTTCCTCTCTTCTTCACTGGATGCATTACTCAGTTTATGCATGATTGTTTAAAGGAGAATTGAATTAGAAACACTGTCTAGAGAGCTGTTCTCTGCATTTTTGCCACTTAAGATGCAGACCTTGAGTGAGGGGGCTTCACCATCAAGAGAAAACAGTGTGCATTCTCAGAGTAATCAAACCAAAAGGGTCACACTTCCAAGAGATAACTGGGGCTGAAAAGGAAGCCAAGCTCCTTGGGGAGCTGGGTGACACCACAAATGAATTGTGTAATGATTTCCACTGGGGAGTTTCATGGGGCTGATGCTGTGAGTCTTTCCCCATTGTCCCAGGGTGGTGGCAACCGTGTTCATCTTCACAATCTAATTTTACAATAGATTAACTTGGAAAAGGCTGGATGGCAGAGAGGCTGTATGGGGCATATGAGCGGAACAGACCAGTTCCATCATTAGTGAATACAGCACTTTGACTCCCTTTTTAGAGAGACTACATCTAGTGCCCCATCACTAAAGCACAGAGCAGCCAGGGGCGTCATTTCAGGTAAATGCCCCTTTTACTGCTGCCTAGAAGTTTGCAATTTCCCAAACTCATACAGTCATAGCCATGCCTAAAAAGGCTTATCTTGGGTTCTCCCTGGTGAGGAAAACTCAAACACTGAATTGATTCATCAGACATATAGCCAACTGTGTCCAACACATAAGAAAGTCTGCTCTTAAACGAAGCAGGAAAACAACGCCAATTTTCTAGTCTCTATTAAGAGGAGGTTTCTGCCTAACTTGTTCTCTGCCTTATAAAGCCGTAGAAATGAGTCTGACTTGCAGAATTCTATTTTTAAAAACTCTTCCTATTTACATATGCTTTACTTCTCAAAAGACTGTCACCTTCCTATTAACGCAACAGTTAACAAAGGCGATGTCAGAAACATGCCATTGATGGGGGCTTTGTTTCTCACTTGCCATGTTTTGATTGGGATCTGTGTTAATTCATGTACCCTCCTTGTGAGACAACTGAAAATTATCATTGTCGATACAGTTTCCTAACAATCTCAGAATCCAGGCAATTAGGTATAAATATAAATTAGGTATAAAAAAAAAAAAACATTGTCGGCAAAATAAAAGAATGCCGTCTACCGTCTCAGATGAATAAAAGAAACAGCTGGAAAAGGAAGGAGAGAACACAGAGAGAGGAAGAGAAAATGGACCCAGAATTTCTTTATGGGCTCCAAGTAAAAAGAAAAACTTTATATGACTAAATAAAGACACCAAAAGAAAATAAACATGCTTAGAAAACCATTATCCAATATACTCTAAAGCCAACTCCTAAAACAGCTTTTCTGAAACACTTTTGGATGACTGTTTATATGTTAAAATCAACATTTAAATTGTGCTACAAAGCTTATTGTGCACCACATAAGCAGATCTAAGACCTCTAGAACAACATAGCTTTGGGTCTAATCCACTGAAAACACACTCTCTGCACTGAAAATTTTGTTCGCTTTGGTTGGGAAAAATTGAGGAATGTGCTTGTCTCCAAGTTAGAAGAAGGTCATGAAAGCATTTTTTTAAAATATATTCCCCCACGAACGACCAAGTAGTCAGGGCCCCTTCGTGCACCTGAGAGGTTTGCCAGCCAAAATGCAGATCAATTCCTGAAAGAAGCATTCATACCTTAAATATGCATTTAATGCTCACCCCCAAAATGCACAGTTCCAACTTTTTTTTTCCAACATTAGGACTTCAGAAATGAGAGGAGTTGGAAACACATAAGTTCTGTTTACTTAAACCAATGGTAACTATCATAAGATGTTAAGGAAAGAAAAACCTTAGCAATCAGATAGATCCCAGTTCTATGGCAAATGTTAGCATTGATTTTGCAGGTCATTTTCTCCTAATTGGAAAACAACTCTCTGCCACAACATTGAGGACAATGACCTATTCAATAATGACATGGGAAATACAGTTTATTCTGTAATCTGTAAGAACGGCTTTATGTTCACTACTTTTCAGAATGTTATTTGACCTAACTCATTAGATTTCCACATATAAGAAGAGGGTTTATTTTGGGGTGCCTGGGTGGCTCAGTCCATTAAGCAGACTCTTGATTTCAGGTCGGGTCATAATCTCAGGGTTGTGGGATCAAGCCCAGGTATCTCGCTCCCTGTTCAAGGAGTCTGCTTGGGATTCTATCCCTCTCCCTCACCCCCCACCCACACACTTGCTCGCTCTTTCTAAAATATTTTTTAAAGTTTCAAAATCTAAAATTCAGGCAATCTTCAAAATATTAACCATTGTACCGAAATAGCAGATGCAAGTACCTCCATATAGTCATTAATATTGGAATCATCTTTAAATGATGATGCCTGGTGAGCAGGCAAGTATATGATCCAAAGAATAAACTCGAATTATTAAAACAAGACTGAAGACATACCAGAGCATAGCATAAAAAAATTTCAATAAGGTATTTGACCAAGAAAAGTCATAATATCCTTGCAGATAGAATGAATGTGGGTGGGTGCATGGGTGGGTGAACAGACGTGGAGAGGGGACAGTTTGCAGGACTCAAATCTGGATGGATAAGCTTACGTAGAAAAGTTACCTAAATCTCCATTTGCAACTGTAAAACCAACTTCTGTTCTTACAGCACCTTCAATGTCCTACCTGCCTATTACTTGCAGAATTGTTTCTTCATGTGCTCTATTGTTCAAAAATTATTTATCTTCTTGCAAGCAAAGAGGAAATGGTCTATGTTAGGTTTAAAACCCCGGAAAATACTCCCCCAGAAGCATGACTAGTTTGCATCTTTTGGACAGCCAAGATCAAAGTGATTTAAAATGTTTATTTTTAAAGTAAACCATTTACACTGATCTTTGAAAAACCCCTTTCACCCTTTAAGAACTGTATTTGTCTCCACAACTCTTTTAGAGACACACCAAAATCATACTTCATTCAAGACAGCATAGCAGAATTGTCTTGCCTGATTTATCTCACACCATCTCATCATGCCAGCCCCATGGACAGTGACCCAAAGTAGGGCAGGGAAATGCAAAGGGCTGGATCATGAGTGCAAGGGCCACCGTGAACCCAGAAATGGGATGCTGTATGCCACATGGCTCTCTAAGTAAGAAAATCTGCAAAGAAACAATACTGAAGGGGAAATCATAAATGTTGTTTCTTGGGAACACTTAAGAAAGCAGCCTTCATGGATCTCCTACTTCTATTTACAGAGAAGGCAGCTAACAACTTCAAGTCCGGCGCTTTCCAAACTACAGGTGAACACCACAAAATAGTCAATACCAAATGCCACCAAGGCCTTCACAGGGGGTGAGCCTTTTCCTTTCTTGAATCTGGAGGATGATTTGAATTGCATCAAGCTCACTGTATCTGAGGGACTCTTCCCAGCCCCCTGACTTTATTCGCATCTCAGACACAATCTTCTTTTATGAAAACCCAGTTTAAATATTAATGTGTGTTTTCTTAAGGAAGTGGAAGGCAAATCAACTTCCTGGTACCCAGGGTATCTGATTTCTAAAATGGTCTAACGCTGATTGTCACAGCTCTACCAGATGTGAGGGGTGAAGCTCTATAAAAACGGAAAGGCCGGCTTTCAGGCTCCCTGCTGTGCAGGTCCCACGCCTCCCTGAGCTGCATCCTCTGAGAGTATATTTTTGTTAGCTGGCTGCCGGAAGCCCTCAACTGCCCCCCAGTTGTTTTGCGATCCTATAAGGACCTTCCCAGCCCTGCTGTCAGCCCAGACATTAAGAGTGTGTTTGTGTTGGTAAGTTTTGGGGGCTGGTTAAAATAATAAGTATTATCATCAGCATCACCAGTGCAACAGAAGAGAGGTGGGTGGGGTTCAAGAGCAGTGCTCCCAACTCGGCTAAAAAGCCTATTTTGAGAAAACCTTTGTTCTAAACTCTCTTGTTTACCTCCTGCACCAAGAAACAATGTCTTTTGTTACTAAGCCCCCCTTCTTTGACTGTTAAGTTTGTTTACTGACATTTTCAATACCAGGCAATACAAAGAGTATTTCCTTGCTTTAATTCCAAATGTCACAAACAACAAAATTTGGTTCCAAAGAAGCCTAACTAGATAAGATGCCCTCAGTTAAGAAAAAATATAATGAAAATAAATCTGGCTCTGAAATGTGGACCACATAAACTTAGGGATCCTTTTCTTTGCTTTCCTTGCTATATTATTCAGAAGCTGCCTGGCTTGGCATCTCTCTAACCAGACCAGGCTGGGCCGCAGTGACTCTAGCGTCTACTGAGAAAATGCTGACATGTGATTTGAAGGACATAAGCTTTCTGTGTCAGCTAGAGTCCATGATGCCCACCAAACAACTGCTAAGATTAAAAAAAAAAAAAATTGTTTATAAGTATATCTTATAAGTTACCAGGGGATGACCTCTACAGATAATTTATTAATTTTCAAATACATTTCTTCTGCAAATATTTGTTGAGCACCAGGCCAACCACGGAGAACACAGTGAAGAGCCAAAGCAGACATAGTCCCTGCCCTCACTGAGCTTACAGACTAAAGAAGGAGGTAGATGCAAATCAAATTGTCACCTAAGAAGCGTATTGTTACAGCCCAAGATGGGTGCTCTAAAGAAAAGCAAGAGAGTAGAAACCCAGAGGCTTTCTTGAAAGAGGGGTTTGAAGGATGAGAGGCAGTTAATAGAAGGTGGGTAGGTGCTCCAGGCAGAGGGGATCAAACTGCAGAAGAACCCAAGGTAATAGGGAGCATCAATATGGTTAGAAGGCCAACAGTGCTGGGCCAACAAGGTGGAGATCAGGGTGGGGAGGGCAGGGGATGCTCAGACCAGTAGGACCTGTGCCAGGGACTGAATCCTGATGGATTCATCCAGAGAGGTTCCACTGAAGGATTCTTGTTTAGCACCTAATGTGTCCCTATCTCCTGTATAACTTGCCAGGATCTGTCCAAAAGGAAAGTATGACACTCTGTGTTCCATGCACATAGCTCTAGCTCACACACCTCCCAATCAAAGGTGCTGAGTATTAATGACAGTCTTCAGTATTCCAAAATCAAGGGGAAGCCTCTAGTTTAAAATAGATGTCTCTCTCCTGAGTCAATCTAACATAGTGATCACCAGGGTAGACACAGATCCAGCTCCAGCTCCAGATGTAAAATTTCACAAGTAATCCCTTCCTTTAATGAGTAAGACCTAAATTTATTTTAAATTAGGGTTACATTGACACTCAGCTTTCTAAGCACACAATGTAAAATTAAGCTTAGCAAGAAAAAGAGACCATCTGTGAGAATATCAGGAGAAAGAGAAAGAAAACCAATGTAACACTATCTTTCACGATTTCTTTTCCAAATCTTTTAGAAGTCATGATCACCAAATCTCACCACCCCAGCCTGACAAAAAAATAGATATTGAACTAAGGCTATGTGGTAATCAGGAGTTCAAAAGTACTGTTTAATCATGAAAATAGGATATGAAGGAGAAAATGGAGAAAACAAGCACCTCTCTCTAGTGACTATGTTACTGTATCTACAAAATTAACAGAAACAAGAAAAAGATTAGTCACATGAAATTAAAAATAGGTATGATGTTCTGAATGATGTCAACTATGGGACACCACACTAAATGTTTTCCAAGGAGCGTCATTTCTTCCTCATAACATTCTTGGAGCTGGGATCTACTATCATTATCATTTTCACTTTACAGATAAATCAAGAGGAGCTGAAATGATTTGTCCTAGGTCACTGTGGTGACCAAAGTCCATTGCTGACCCCAGATATTCTTTTCTGCTTCCTCTGAAGTAATAACATCCCCAATGCTCATCTGAACACATGACTTCCCAGAATAAAATCTGTATTTCCCAGCCTGCCTTATAGCTTAGGTAATCATGTCACCAAGTTCTGGCTAGTTAGATGCCAGCACAATGCCATATGCAATATCCAGGGCCATGAAGGAAAGGGGACCTACCCTGCCCCTGCCTTCCTCTATTCTGCTCCTCGGAATGCTACTGAGGCAGCCATAGTTTTTGACAGTAGGGATGAGGCCACTGTCCATCTGGTAGAAGAATGTGGTAGAGGGAGCCCAGCTTGAGAGCTTTGTAGAGCAGAGCCTCCGCCACAGCCCTGGGCTACTTACCTTGCTAGGCATCAGTTACATAAAAGTAGTAAACTTCTATCTTATTTAGATCATGGTTTTGTTTGGGTTTTGGAGGGGCAGGGACAGGGCACAGTCTTGCTCACTTGCAGCAAACTATAGTCAGGGTTGCCACAGTCCCATAGAGACAAGTGTGATACTCTGAGTAAATCATTTAACTCTCTGTTTTCTAGTCTATAAAGCAAGATGGGTCATACCTATCTCAGAGTGTTGTGTGAATGATGACATAAGACATAATCATAATATTTAGTGCAGTCTTGACATATAATAAGCCCACTACATGTTAGCTTATAACCACCATATTTCCTCATACAAGAACTCACAGGAAACTCTCACAGAGTTGATGGATTTCACCAAATTCTTCTCCATAACAATCACTAGAGTTCCAACAATCAGCCTGTACTTTAAGTTGTGGGCCCCATAACTTACACTGCTGGAAGTTGCAAGGTCTCATCTTAAGAGTTGATATTGAAGATCCTTCTAGAAATGGCATGAATATGGCTTAAGTAAAGCCAAAGCACCTGAAGGGAGCTGTAATTAATGTCTGTGGATCCATGAGCCTAGGCGACTCTGGGACCCAGTCATCTTCCCTTTCAGACTGTCTGCTGTCACCCCACTTCCAGATAATGTCTCCCCTGGACTGGCCAACTCTCTACTCCTTAACTTCAGGAACACTGAGACTACTTAAGCATCAGTGGGTTTTCTCCCCATCCCACCAACCTTCACATCAAAAACATACATGATTTTGTAAGCACAGGGAGCAGTGGTGATTATGGTACATCTCTGCGTCTAACCACTTGGAATCAAGCACTAAGACCTCTTAAACATACCGAGGAGTTACATCTTAGCCCAGAAGTCAGATCCTAAAGTTAGTGTGAAAGGCAAAAATCACATGAGTCAAAATTACCTTTGAAAGTCACTTACATCATCCATAAATATCACGTAGTGGATCTGTGTTTATAACCCACCAAAATTTGAAAACAACTGAACAGGACTAAAGAAAGTCTTTATATGCTTATAGCTTTATAAGCTTCAAACTCTCCTGCTTTTAATAAAATTTTTAAATGTTTCATATGTTTGGGGATAGCAGGAGACTCTGACAAGTTCTTCCTTTCCTCTGTTGGTATGAAGCATATAAAACCTCAGTAGAGATACTAGTTGAGCTTTGTAGAGTGAGAGATAAGATAATGTTTATGAAGACATTCCCTGCAGAACCTAGCACCCAGCAGGTGGCTCAATAACATTTTTTGGATTTGAATCTAGTACTTGCTCAATTAGACCCACAGACACAGCGCTCTCTGAAAATCTGGGGAGAAGAGTCCAGCAGCTTCCCTTCTCTCCAAGTTGGCATTTCCAGTCATGGCCTTACTGACTACATCCCAGCCACCACCTTCTGTTAGTTAGTAAATCACTTGATTCAGTTAAAATGGGAGCATCACATGACTCATGTGGTGTAGGTGACAGCTTACTCTTGCCTTGGGCAAATTTAAGGGTTGTTTTTTTTTTTTTTTCCAACATAAACAAGCTTTTAAGCAGCATTAAGGCAAACAAAAGAGCTGTGGTTCTCAGAAGTTCACCATTTCTTCTGAAGAAGCTAGGAACCAAGGGCTCTGTGTCAATGACTGGGATGCCACTTCTGGGGTTTGGCGGGGGAAGGGAAATGGGGACAGCTGGTATGCACCTGCCAGCCAACCAAAACCTGAACTCGAGACATGAGATCCATTTTTAATTCTATCCTTGATCAAAAGAGACCTGGCTGGAGCACTCACCAAAAAAGCATATCTTTCTTGATCTTGAAGTTGACCTAAGAATGAAGAAAGATCTGTACATATGAGTAAGTTTATGGACCTTCATCCACAGAAAACCATGAACACAACTGAGACCACGTCTTAGCGGGAAAACTCAGCTCAAACTCTAGAGCAGCATGTCCACTGGAAATAGAATGAAAGCCACAAATACACATCATGTATGCCATTTTAAATTTTCTGGTAGCCACATTTTAAAAGGTGAAAACAACCAGGTAAATTAATCTTAATAAATATGTTTTATTTAATTCAACACATCCACAATATTCCTATTTCAACATGCAATCATTATTTTAAAGATATTGATATATTTACAATCTTCAAAATCCAATGTGTCTTTTATACTTTATACCTACATTCAAACTAATTGTTGTGCAGGTGCTCAACAACCAGGTCCAGCTAGTGGCTTCCATATTGAACAGCATCATTTAAAAGAAGGGTGACAGACTAGCAACCCACAGACTCATTTGGTTTTGGTTTTCATAACGATTTAATTTTTTAATGAGTTGTCATCACTTAAAGTCAAGTTTCCCACGAACATACCAACTTCTGGCTTCTGTTAAAAGGTCATATCTGGAAACCCTGGGCATCTATGCTCCAAGAGCAAGGAGCAGATAGAGCTGAGATCCCGTCCTAACACCTCCCTCTGACAGAGAAGCACTCGCTTTGCAATCTCCACTGTTCCTACCAGTCCCCATTGCTCTAATTCCTTACACTTCCTGCCTGGCTGTACCCCAGTAGGTGAAATAAATAGCACAGCCACCACCAACAGAGATAACATCAAAACTATTGGCTTGTTTAATGTGGTAAATTTTGAAAAAGAAATGTATTTATGTATTTGTACTTTATTTGTTTTCCTCCCACTTGCCATTTATGTTACTATGAACCCTGAATTTAAATGGGGTCATGTACACAAAGAAGAAACAAATCCTTGCTTATTGATTCAGGAAAAGACGGAAATCAGCCTAGGGAAGGAAGGGATCCTGTTTACTCTGCTTTTCAAATAACCGAAGATGCAAGACTGAGAAGGCTCCGAAGCGTTAGGGTACCTTGTTTTTCAGATACATCACTAAAAAGACCTTGGTCTCTAAAAATACTAGGACATATAACCATTTTTCTGTCTGTGTTGCTTATTTCCCACATGAGGCTAATGGTTCATCAGTCTCCTCTCTGTGGCTCCCATTTCTCTGAGGTTAGTGTGCTCTCTGCCACCAACCCAGTCAAGATCTCTGGGAGACGGGTCATGGCGATTCCCAGCATTTCCCACTCTCAGCTTCATCTCCTTTTTTCTTTTTCCCTCACACTGGCCATTTAAAAGTCTTCCACCATGTCTCCCTGCTACCTGTTTTCTCACCTTATCAAAATCCTCCAGGGACATCCAGGCTTATTCCAAGGTCTCAACTGAAAGTTCAAGTCCTTCCATCAGCTACCCTACTGTTTTCTTCACATCAGGCCAGTAATAACATTAGCCACGAACAACAATTAACAATACGGTGGCTTCAACAGTGGTTGGGAATTTGCTTCTAAAGTCAGTGTATAAGATGAAAACTGCATGAAGTCAAA
This sequence comes from Spilogale gracilis, assembly GCA_004023965.1. NCBI lineage: Eukaryota > Metazoa > Chordata > Mammalia > Carnivora > Mephitidae > Spilogale > Spilogale gracilis. The sequence goes on along the minus strand of PITA01003693.1, from coordinate 111,270 downwards.
ATAATCCTTTGAAAATCCCTTAAGCTACACATCGAGTGTGGTATCCATGCATTTACAACCTCACATGTTAGTATCTACACACAAAGTTCTGATTTGGCAGATTTACATTGCGAGCTCACTCAGAGGCATAGTCACAGTGGGATGGACAACACCATTTAAACTGTTCTTTGCCTCTTGGCTTTCTTTTCTCTTTTTTATTTTTTGTTCAACTACACATAGTTGAAATCATAGTTGAAAGGATAAAGGTATGTGCAAAGAAAATTGACTGAGATAATAAGTTTATAATAAATACCACTGGCTAAGCACCTAGAATATATCGAGCCCCAACCAAACACTTTATAAATATTCTCTTATAATCATCACAAAGAAACTCTGATTTTTTTTTTCGTTCTTTTTCTCTTCATTGAATAGGAATAGGCTTGGAGCAGTCCAAGAACTTGCCATAAATCTTATAGAGAGTAAGTAGTGGGGTCAGGAGTTGGGCCCAGGTCTGTCATTGAATCCCCCTTTTCAATAATAAAGCCAAAGTCTGCAGCTTCATTCCTCCAGTCTTCTGACTACATACTGAAAACATATCTATAATTCCCATCAGCTGAATTGGAGCATTCCCTCACCTCCTCTCCATAGACTCTAAGCCATTACAGATCTTAGACACGTCCTACATTTCCGTTTCTCCAAACATTTCTGTGTCTTCTCCAATCATGGACATCCAGTAAGTGTTTACAGATGGCGAGTGTTTAGTACCAAAAGTTCAGAAGACACCCAAACCAACCATAATTCCCACGGCTAGGGAAAAGGTTTTAAATGTTTATTATTTGGTGGGGGTAGGGCACCCCCCTTCTCTCTCAAGACTCCATGAGAAAACACTTTGGTAAGCCACTTCATAATTTACATTTTCTCATTTTCTTCTGTAAAAATTATAAATCTCTGTATGATTTCCCACAGCATTTAACAGGAGAATATTTAAACTAAGAAATATCTTGTGGATATAAATGTCATGCTCATATAACTAAGTATGTCATCTTATATAACTAAATAATATCTTAGACTTTCTGTGTATATCTGGTAACAGTACTGTAAATATAAATGAAAAAAAAAGTAAGTAATAATTTATGAAAACTTATTTGCATTTCCAAATATAAAATGTGTAAAATCCAACTAATTAGCAAGAGTCAGGACTGAGGTGTTTCTATAGCAACTATAAAAATGCTAAATTATTTTTTCTCCGAAGTGTTTTATATCTGCCTCATTAATGTTTGTTTTTCTCATTTGTTTTGTGGATATTTCCAAAGTGAAAGGTTTCAAAGATTGCAAAGATTCTCTGCTTTGCCAAAAGTTCAAGAAGAGGTTTCCCACTGAAAGTGTCTCGAGTGCCGACAGCGATGAGCATGAAAACTATATTTGGTAAAGCTTCTTTAGTGCCAGTGGCTCCATCCTTTGTTCCTAGCTTCCTCCTAAATGCTCTTTTTCTCCTATGGCCCCCAGTTGTTCTTAGAGCATCTCTGCTAAGGAGATGTGAACCTAAGGTCAGTTTTTCATCTTGCACCCTTTGCTGCCATCCTGATATTTCCTAAGACCGCCTGACCGAGGCAGCAGTGTCCGTTCAGCTGAGAATGATAAGGAACCCCTAGGAACGGCTGTGGGGAACTTGAGCAGTGACCTCTGCCTCTAGCTCTCAGTTTCCCCTTCTAAAAATAAGGTGGACAGACAACAGCTTATCTCTGTCATCCTATGCAGGTCTTTTTAGAGGCTCCCTCTTGCCTTCCGTGTCAATCAAATCCCTTTGCCAGGTTTTTAGTCCTCCCTACCACCCCACCCTCACCCCCCACTCCCGCAACCCTCCCACCCCCCAACCACCTCCCAGACCAGCCCCACCTTAAACTTATAGTCCAGAATTTCCATGAGGCAGCAGTTCTTAACCTGGGGTCATGGAATCAATTGATAAGCCTCAAAGGAACCATGAGTTCCTCAAATTGCATGCAAACCAATTTTTATTTCAGTGCAACAGTGCAGAGATTGAGAAGGCAGCATTAGGCTCTAAATTCCCTGAGGGTAGGACACAGTCTTATCTGTTTGTGTCCCCAGAGGCCAACATAGCATGTGGCAAGACAAGGTTCTGCCTTAAGCCAGCAGTCTTTCGTGGAGTTCCCCAAACCCATTCTGCTCAATCCCCCTGCAGCCCTTCACACTCTGCTCTCTCGGGATTCAGGGACCTTCTGCTTTCTCTTCACTGCCTCCTTGCTGCAGCTCGTTTACCATATACACTGTATTCCTTCTTTAAACTTCCATCAGAGTCATAACCAGTAGCATATAATGACACTGAACAAGGCTGTCTTCTCTGCTGTTGACCCTTCACAACCAGATTACAAACTCCATGAGGCAAGAGTCATGTCTGATATGACTCTCCTCTCTCCTGTAAGTGCCTAGCAAAGTGCAACTCACAAGTGAGCAGATGCTCAATAAATGTATCTGACCAAGGCAAACCAGGGGGTAACTAACAAAAGTTATTTAATTATCTAACTGTGCAATTAATGTGTAAAACAGAAAGAAAACACGCATACATAGCATAATCGTTATGGTGATAATTATGAATATACTTAATATGGCAACCAACTTGCTCTTATTTGCAATGACCTTTGATCCCTGCCTGAGAAGTAGGACTCTTCTGTGAGCTTCGGTTTTCTCTGACTGTGCTTCTGGTTATTAATTCATGCCTTGTTCATTATTCAAGCTCAGTAGCAACTTTGAATTTATTCCCAATTTCTCTTTGCAACTTCCTTGCTTTAATTTAAATTTGGTTTCAATTTTAAAACCTAACACCCTAATATTCAATTATTCTATAAAAGAGTTTCCCAATGTTTGACTGGGTGCTGGGGGAGCTAAAATATCTTAACCTTGGGGTGCCTGGGTGGCTCAATAGGCTGTGTCCAACTCTTGATCTCAGCTCTGATCTTGACATCAGGGTTGGGAATCCAAGCCCCACACTGGGCTCCATGCTGGGCATGGAGCCAATAATGAATGAATGAATGAATGAATGAATGAATGAATGAATAGATAGATAGATAGATAGATAAATAAAATATCTTGACTTTGAAGGGTATTCATTTAATCTCTCAGACTAATGAAGGGCAATCACACTCATGAGGGGAGGGAGGAGAAAGAGAAAGAGAGAGACTGACGTGTGCTAAGGATATACATTGCTCTTATTTCTTAAAACCTTGGATTCTAAACAGAATTCTCTTCTGATGCTCTAATCCCCTAAATTCTGCCGAGTGCCAAACAGAACAATCACACAGAACGACGCAAACAGCTCTGACTTCTGGGTCCACCTGTGCCGGGTAACCAGGCAACAGAACGCCGAGGCCCGCAGTTCCTGAACACAGACCGTCCCGGGGCATGAGCCCACGGGCATATGAGTGTGTGTATAAAGACAAGTGAGCTTTCCCTAAGAACCACCCAGCTCCACTTAACTCGAAGCCAAGTTTAATGAAACACTAATTCCCAGTCTTTTTGTTGGGTGTTATTTATACTTCCAGTAAAGCATGTGGCATCACGTCTAAATGATCGTGAACAATAAGGATATCCTTAAAGGACTGTACTGTTGACAAAGAGCATATACAGCCAACCCAGCTGGAAGGGATTCACTTCGAATGCCCCTTTAGCAATAGCTGTAATAATTTAATACCATTAGTCTCCGTCTCAACTGTAAATGGCCTTAATGGACCCTGCAGTGTTCCCTCAGATTATATACCGACACCGGGGCACCGCTTTTATGCTCACATTACCGCTGCTAATTGTAAAGCCCTTGTGTTGGATACACTCGAGTGTTGCAATAAGTGTCTTCAGTTAACTTCTTAAGGGCACAGCTTTAAACGGAGCATTTGTCAACACAATAGAAAAGGCAAGCGAACGTTTCATCTAGCTTCAACCATCCAGGGGGATCCTGAAAAATCTGACTGCCTCGCTCCTTACTTCTCTGCAACAAGCAGTGTTGCTTCAAAACTTGTTAGCAGCCATCTCCTCAAAGGATTTATTTTGATAGTTCATGAATGTGTTGTCACACAGCATAATTAAAGCTTACAGAACTATTATCAAAACACAGAGGAAATGTGCTCAGGGAGGCTGATGGCTACCGGGCCGCCTGTGTCTGCTGCTTCCCACAGGATGTACGCCGACTGACCAGCTGGCTTCCAAGTTCTGACACTAGGCATATGGAGGAAAGCGAGGCCTCGGGGTAAAGTGCTCGGGTGCTCGGGCAGGCTTCAATGAGCAATCAATTACAAGTAACAGCCAAGCCCCTTTCGGTGACTGTATGTATTTCCACCATCACACGCTGCCAGCTTGCCTCTATTTTGAATGCAATAAAACTTGTAGGGAGCCGACTCATGCGAAACTCTTAAAGATATATGGTGGGGATTAACCATAAAAACACTAATTAAGGATGGGCTAAGGAATTAGAGAACAGGCAAAAAGGCTTTCTGCCTTGCAGTTTGTAGATAATGAAGAAGGAAAGGCTAAAAACAGTCTCCCCTGCTTTTCTGAAGACTGGACCTCAGGAAGAAGGGACAGGCTGCTTGGCAACTCAATGTCACGTGTTTCTCAAAGCAAGGCATCCCCTCAGCGGTATTAAATGAGATGAGGTTGGGCAGATGGACAGAGAGGAAAAGAACAGAACATGCAAGAACTTTTTTATTCAAAGATTTCTCCTTTTTAGCATTTGACTTTTGAAAAATATTTTGCAATTTGCTGAATAAAATATGAAAAGGAATTGTGAAATTAAATGATTGTATTTCCAAATGGCCCTGATTTGGACCTTGCCTTCCCACCTCTTCCTTCAATACAGCAAAGTTCCTGAACTTATTTCTCTCCTTTGGGAATTGTGAAAGCTTGGGGCCATTTACAGTAATAAAAATCAATCCTTTACTTGTAGAAAAGAGAACTCTTAAACAAATATTAATTTATTTTCTATATCAGTGCCAGAATTTTCTCACTATAAAAAATACTAAGTTTGTGCAATTCATTTTTAACAAATAACTTTAGACAGAAGAAGAGAATGAAGAGACCACTGAGTGCTCATTTTATCATGGGATATGATATTTACATTATAGATACAGTACTAAAAAACCTATGAAACAGGAATTATGCCTATTGTACAGATTGGGCAATGAAGCTCAGACAGAACAAAATGAAGCCTTCTGACTGGTTAAGAAAATGCTGAAACCCAAGCCCAGTCTATCTGATGCCTGAGTTATTTTTTAGTAAGTCTTCCCATTGTCCTTCTTCCTTAGACAGATATGCAGGAAGCCCGTTATGTTCTGGGTCCTGAAAACATATTCTCGAGGAGTAAAGCCTTTGGGAATAGGAGCCATTCCTCTACCATATTACCATATTACATTTGTAAAGTTACTAATTTGTATGGTAGATGTCGATGGGAAAGACTTGTGTTTGTTTAAACTTTACTTCATCTTTTACCCACAAAAACAAAATTCTAGATGCTCATTTCTATACCTCCCACTCTGTTTAAATTTATAGGGAAAGCCAGGAGCATCCTAAAAGAACAGCCAAATGTATTACTTACTATGAAATAACATGAAGTATGACAGAGAGACCCCACTGATAGGAAATCAATCCATGTAAAAATAATCAGGCTTTACTGTCTAAATAAAACCATTCTAGGTTAAACGTGGAGGTAAGGAAGAGAGTGGAGAACAGGGAGAGGAGAGACAGGCACATGAGAAGGGAGCATGCTTTCTTAACAATTCACAGCTTTCTGAGTTTGTTTCTTTGGAATCAAAATTCTTTCTTTAAATTTCCCCTGGGATTACTCAACAAGGAAAGATAAATTGTTGGTTAAAAAAAAATTGCAGTTTAAGGTAAGAATTTTATTTCCTAGAATGGGAAGGCCAACAGGATGCAGACAAAATCTCCGTGATTTGTGCCACCCCTGATGTTGAGATCCTAGAAACCTGCAGACCCCACAGGCCAACTTCCAAAGGCTCAACAGATTCAAGCAGAGAAGCCACCAAGGTCACTTTTCATTGATTTATAATTGCCTGCTAGAAGATGCTTTCTGAGAATAGAAACCTCACCTTCACAAACTTCACCTGCCCAACAGTTGACAACGTGGACCATACAATGATACTGCTAATACTTAACCAACATGCCTATCAGAACTTAAATCTTGGCATAACTATTCAATTTTTCCAATTTAATGGCCCTTGCTTGATTTACTTTTGGAATTTCTCTTTTAGAAATTCCCTTACAGTCCTGCCACAAACAAAACCGAATAAAAAAACTTATTACTTGTACTTCATAATCGAATGTAACAAAGAAAAATCATCCACGTTGACCACTTGATTTCTAACATTTGGCTTTTTCTAAACACAGCTTTGTTTTTCTAAACAAAAATGAAGACATCTCTATTGAGGATATTCAAAGTAACATGCTCCAGACTGAGGGCAAACCAAGGTTTAAAGAAATCATATAAGCTCATGGCTTCCCAAAGGACAATTACTCAATTAGATGTATAAGTGGGGATATGCTTCTTTAAAACATGAATGTGTCATATGACTCCTCGTCATTTATGCTTTATGGAATTACTTTTACATGAGACTGATTGCTAATCAGAAGTATTCTCCATGGCCCCTGGGTCTGGAAGTAGACATGAGACAATAAAAGTGAGGCTCATGGGCCAGCTAAAATGGTTAGTGATCAACCACTTACAACTGAGCCAGAATCTGAACCTGGCATTTACATACCAACATAGGTAAAAAGAGCCACTTCATCTGTAAGACTTCTGTCCCCAAGACTTTGCTGTGGCCAAATGGCAAGTATCTATTGGTGTGAAGGTACATCAGCTGTCTTGTCATTAGGCCCTTGTACTCCTTATAGGAAATATACAGAAGACATTGCAAAATCCTTTGGCCACCAAAGCCCTGCATTTCTCCAGTCAGCTGGGCAAACTTAGCCCACACAGAAGGCATCTCTCTGACTTTCTAGGGCAGAGGTTAAAGGAGACTGAAAGTGAATCACCTCCTTGGTGTGGTAGCTTATAATGGCCTTTCCTTGACATCAGGTGCTAAGCTCCCCTAGCTCTGTTCTTCTTATATTTTACACTCTCTGATTAATGTTAGAGAATTCTCCCACAAGGAAAGCGATTAAATGATTTCCAGAGAGGAAAACAGGCTATAGAGGTCCCTAAGTGAGCATGCAAGATACCCAAGGAAATAATCTGGGATGTTCCAATGCAAAATTCTCTAAGTTTTGCCTGAGTGTGTGAGTTATGATTTTTGTTTTTCCCGCACAGTGTATACATGATGTGACATGCTTTATTTATCGGAGCTGATTTATCCACAGTGCTTTATTGTTGACCAGCTTTTATTTCTTCCTTAACCTTATTAACCCTTGCTAGTGTTTGACAGCTTAACACCCTCCATCACTCTGCAACATTCACTCTGAGAACCGACGTGGAACTAATAGCAGCCCTTTTATTTCCAATCTTTGAGGTCACAAGCAGCTGCCCTAGCCTGAACCCTGAAAGATTTTTCTATAGGTAGTTCTCTTTCAATGGGTCGTCTCCTTAATGTATCTCTACAGGTCTGTCTGGATGTTTGAATGAGATGTGATTCCTGCTAGCTTTAGTCACCACCAACATGCATCTTCGAAAAGGAAGAATAAGTTTTACCTTTCGAAAAAAAAAGGCCTGAGCGATTCAGGTGAAACAACTTGGTAATTTTCTTCTTGGGCATTTTATCACTTTCCAAGTTACATCCAAGAGTGTCCATTGGGGTACATACCTTTGATTGTCTCAACAAAATCCACTAGTGAAACAAACGCACAAATTTCTCTTACCCAATGTAAGTGTGAATGAAATAGAGCATGGTGGGTGGGATTTGCTAGCTCCATTTTTCAGCCTGGATTGATTAACTCTAATAAATTCAGGGAGGTGATGTCGGATGATGCCCGTCAAACTGGATCTCACAGCCCAGTTGTTTATTATTTCGCACTGCCCCGGGCTCAGTCTTTGACATTCACCACCGTAAAAGGTCATGAAGTCAAATTCTACAGCCAGATTTAGCAAGTATTTTGGTGAGCAGGCTGCTAAGTTAATGAAGACTGCTTTTCTTATCATTCAGACCTAGAAAAAAAAAAATTCTAGGTTGAATACAAATATCCCGAAATCAGTAAATTCACACTTTTATAATAACCAGTTCAGGGTAAGAACATTTAAGACCACAGGAGACAGAAGAGGATACAAAGGGAAACCAGTCAGCGCTAACAAACCAAGTAAACAGAAGACTTAACAACGGTGGGGGCAAAAATAACATTTCCCACCAGCAAAGATGGGAAAACCTGAGCCAACAATCAACAAATCCATGGCAAAAGCACTCCATTAACGGGCATTCCTAGGCTGGCTGCCATAGTTCTCACCATCCCAAAGATGCTCCAGGCTTTTGTTCCCCAACATAAAATAAGACCCAGAAGCTAAGCTCACAGTTCCCCATGCTCTGTGTAAGTCAGAGCTATAAGCCTTAGAAGTAATCCACATTCCCAAACTTTTCTTTCCTTAAGCTTAACGCAACTCTAGATAATTGGCATCAGACCAGCAATATTTCTTTTTCTAGAACTTCTACCTGGGAAGTATATAGCATGATAGACAAGCATAAGGTCAGTGCCACTTTCTTTATTTTCTAGTCATCAAACCCTCCTTTGTCTGCCCCTCACCCTCCCTGTGTCTCTAAGATAAGAGGGAAAAATAGACATCTGTCTAAAGCACACACAAATTTCCACTGGGGAGAAATCCAGCAAAACAAAAAATGAAGAGAAAGAAGAGATAGGGTCTATTTCATTTGGTTTGGGCCCGGCCAAATTTCCATTAACCCCACCCAGTTGGCTTTTCTGGCCTCAAGCATCTATTTGGACCATTAGTGTATACTCTCATCACTGTCCTGGATCCATTTGCCCCTCCATTAGAAAACAGGAAGAGGGTATGCCCGGCATTTCAGCAGAGGCAGTGTCACTGTGTACAGAGCCTGAATTTTTTCACAAGTAAGGAATCTCTACTTGCACACTACTCCCATCCTTCGTTATTGATAAACACATGGACACTATGCTCATACATTCTGATGACCTCAGTATTTCTCAGAGACTTAACTAAATTCTTTCTCCTACTAATATATGGTTTATCCAAGACAAAGCCTAGACCCCATCCCCTGCTAGTTAGACCTACTTCTCCAAGTCACCACTGAAATATCACTACTTTGAGGAGTCTTCCCAGACCACTGCTCACTCCCGTATCAGGTTAGGCTGCCTGAGATACTTAACAGTCAACACTCAGTAAATGTTTACTATCATTCTCTCCCACATTACCAAACTTCTGTTTCATGGGCTTGAGATTGAAAAAAAAAAAAAAATCCTAAGAGGAGCTCCTTGAAAATGTAAATTCTCAGTCACCCATTCCCAGAAATTCTGATTCTGGCAGAGGCTTGAGAAACTTTGTTCAACCAAAGTGATTCAGAGATTCTGACACAGGTGGTCCTCAGCACTGCCCTAAAATGTGAGCCCTGTGAGGGCACAGTCCATATCCTAATCAATCTACTCAGCATTATATCTAGCATATAACTGCCATTTGATAAACACTGAATTGAAACAAGGACATTCTGATTCCAGCTTCCTCCTCCTCTAGTCTTAATTTTGCAGCCCTCACATAAGAGTTGGTCAAAGGGTAGAACAGTGCTGAATCTCAGATCTTTGCAGCTCCCAAGTTGTACAAAGTACTTTCAAGGTTGTCATGCTCAGGGTTCCCCCAGCTCATATGGATTTTTAATTTACTCTCTTTTGGAAGAATGAACTTCAGCCCATTCCTTTTCCAAATAAAGGTTGCAAGGGGAAAACTGACATGAACTTGGCAAATAAGGGTTTCTATTATTAAAAGCAAGTTGAAGCTGGAGCTTTGTGCAACTGCTTCCTACTTTCTGAAGTGTCTCTATTTTAAGGGTGTGGATAGTGCTTGAAAAATCCCAGCAGGCTCGAGATGAGAGACGATCATCCTCATTAACAGTAATGGGAGCTGGGCTCATGCACTAAAGGAAGAACACATCCTCTGGGCCAAGCCTAGTGGGTGGCAGGATGAGAACAGGGAGACTTGGGGTGGAGATGGGGGAAAAAGAGAACAACACTTCATTTCCTTCTATTCAGGAACTTAGGGATGAGATATAAACCAATTAAAATGGACATCTAGGCTGAGAAAGTTTAAGCTTCTAAAAAGATGCCATCAAGGGTGCCTGGGTGGCTCAGTGGGTTAAGCCTCTGCCTTCAGCTCAGGTCATGATCTCAGGGTCCTGGGATCCAGGCCCACATCAGAGCTTTCTGCTCAGCAGGGAGCCTGCTTCCTCTTCTCTCTCTGCCTGCCTCTCTGCCTACTTGCAGTTGTTCTCTCTGTCAAATAAATAAACAAAATCTAAAAAAAAAAAAAAAAAAAAAAAAATGCCATCAGCACTCCACTCCAAGCAATTGAAATGGTACCATATTGGGGGTGGCAGGGAGTAAATGAAATACTTATTCACTCATCAAATATGTATTCAGTGTATAGAGGGCTAGAATGTACTGATGAACAAAAAGAACAAAGTACCTGTTCACAAAGAGTTATTCTATGAATGGAAGGGAGAGAATCATACCATTAACAAGGAAACAAGTAAGATATTTCAAAGAGATCAGGGCTTCATCTGTTTTGTTCACTACCATATCCCCTTAGCCAAGTAAAGTAATATGGACTCAATAAACATTTGGTAAAGATGAATGGAGGGTTGGATGGATGGAAGAATAGAAAGGAAAGCGAGAAAAAAAGTGAAAGGTTTCTCTGAGTGACATCTGAGCTGAAAAGCAAGAAGAAGCAGTCATAAATGTTCTGCAAGAAAAGTTCCAGAAGGAAGAAACACCAAGTTCCCAAGGCATGAATGGTTTTGGCCTGTCCAAAGAAGGCCAGGGAGGCTGGAGCATGATGGAAGCAATTGGGGGCAGTGAGGACAGAGGCAGGGGTAGAGACTGGAGCCAAACAGGGATATGATAAAGACCAAGGATGGAAAACAGTAGGCAGTTGTGATAGTAACTTTATCCATCCAGCTAGCGTTTTCAGAACCTCTGATGTATAAATGACTCAATGTCAGTTGCTATGGAGAGTACAAAGCCTCCTTTTCACAATGGGCTTAACCAGAGTTTTATAAGAATGAAATCTTAGGTATTCATTTTGCAAATAAAATGGAAGAATCAATCACATGCATTTCCCAACCTTAAAATATGTAGAAGACATTGTTTTTGATAGCTATTACCTTCATTATATAAAGATTTAAACAAACTGATTATAAAAATACTAAGATTCCAATAAAGAGAAGGAAATGCAGAAGTCACAAAGAAGTACATGTAAGTAACAAATGCAAACATGGAAAAATACACAACCACGCTAGTAATAAGAGACATACACACTTAAGTCCAATTTTCATGTATTAAATTACAAAAAAGTAAATTTAATATAATACACAATGTTGGCAAAGATCTAGAGAAACTGGTACTCACACAAATAATCAATAAAATTGAGCACAGGGCACTCCAGTTGTTGGAAAGCCTTTTGACGTTTATGCATCGAGAACCATGAAAATGTTTATAATGTCTGAAAAAGTAATTGTTCTGAGATTTAACACAAGGCTTTCAAAGTATATTCTACAAAGCCCTAGGGCTCTGCAGAGGAGCCCCAAGACCTCTGGTAGTTATGAAAGAGGGAGTGGGGGTTTAGATGCCCTACCCCATGATAACCAACATAGTCTGTTTTATATATTTGGGATCCTTCTAGAACAGAGTTTTCTAGAAAAGAGATTTGATACTTAATTTTTTTAATCTATTGTTTTTTAAAAAATCCAAATTATAAAAATAACTATAAATACAAATATGCTCATCAGTATTATTTATAATAGTGAAAAATTAAAAAACTCAACTTAAACAATAGGAAAATAATTTATTATCCCTTGAATTTGAGCTATTTAGAGACATGCAAAATTATATGTAAATATATGCGACATAATATCAGAATCATATATATATAAGAATTTGAAACAAAGGATACACAACTGTAGTTATACCATCATAACTTTTTAAAAGTTTACATGAATTAAAAATGCAATATTATGAGTATGGCTGGATTGTGAGGTTTTTCTTTCCTTTTTTTTTTCTCTCCCAACTTTATAGTAAGATAGATTACTTTTATAATTTATTAAAGAAAAAAAAAGTTTAAAAATAACCTTGATGGCCAGGGGCCCATACATTATTATTTCTCTCTGCATCTCAGCACCCAGCAAAGGACTGACATAGAAGAGATACTCCATAAGTATTGGTTAAATATATAGATATATTTTAAAATTAAAATCCAACCATGAAAAAAAGCAGTAGAAAGAGGGGCTAGAGTAAGGCCTCTTGCAGAAGGAGCAGGTAGGAAAGGTAGTCAAGCAGAAGGAAGAAGGGAAGTCAGAATTTGGAGATGGGAAATCATGAACGTCTAAAAAGGTGGTTGGAGCCCAGAGGTCAAAAGACTTCAGCTTTCCTTGGGAAGCAGAGTGCTCCAGCAAACATCTGTGAGCTGAAGTGCCATGTTCAGAACTGGACCTCATGGAGACCAATGTGGTCGTCATGTGCACAGAGGACCGGGAGCCACTGACATTGAGGAGGAGGGTCCAGGAGACCAGCTGGGAGGCCACTGAAGGAGCAGGGGCTGATCAAGGGCTGGATCTATTGGAATGGAAAGCCAAGGATCCCTGGCTAGGAAGGGACTATCACCACAACATGCCTGAAAGACACAGACTCTGTCCTTAAGAAATCTGCCCATTCAGGGGCAGCAGTAATTCCTTCCTCTCCTTGCCATGTCACCCAGGCTTACTTTCGTGCTCCAGTGCGTGTGCACATCCAACAATTAAAGCTTCATCGTGTCTCACATTTGTTTATTAGCAGTCCCAAATGTTTCCTGTGCTATATAAAGCTTACCTTTGACCGCCACTGGGGAAGTGAGGGTGGAGCAGGGAGAAGGGGAGGAGGCAAAAATCTGCCGCAGACTCTCCAGCGGGCCATCTCATTTTAAAATAAAGCATTACCTCTGAAGCCCAAATCAAAAGGTTGCAAACCCGCATAAAGCACCGGTGATTTAGAGCTCCCTTCTATACACAGCTCAGCAATGCATGGAATGTAAAAATACAGGGAAACCACAACACAGCAGGAGTCTTGCTGGGCTGCTGGCAGAGAGCTCCGTTTCCCACACAGGCCCTAAATCTGACCCAGCGATGAAACTTTTCAATTTGTAAAAATAGAACAGTTGGGAAATCTTGGCCACTTTTAGTTAAAATAAAAAACAAAACCTCCATATATGTGGGGGTAGTTAAAAATTTGCCATACACCCTCCACTCTTTGAAGGAATTTTAATGGTTAAAAAGAATTTTTTTTTTTTTTTTGTCAGTGTCAAATTTTTTTTTCCTTTTAGGTTTTCTGGAGAATACATTGTTGGATGCTCTGGAATATGTCGATTGTTTTTGGTTTAGAATCTCCACCAAGACCCAGATCCAAAACGTCCAATCAACACCAATGGGTTCTAACAGATATTCTCACTTCATTTTCTGAAGAAGAATAATAGTGCAACTACCACTCATCTATACATTATGTGCCAGAATCAGCTCCTGTAATCCCATGTCCTCAATCCACAGTCCTGTGAAGGTAGGTACTATTGCCCCCGCTGTACAAATCAGAGAAACAAAGTAAATTAATCAGCTTGCTCAGGTACCAATGGTAGCCAGGACCCATTCCCAGCACCATCTGACTCCGAAGTCCAGTCTCTTTTCTTTATCTGTATATCATAGAAATGAAATCCCCTCATCTACCCAAAACAGCTATGTATAGAAGCCAAGACATACCACTGCTCCTTGATCAGCTCCTAACTAGTTTCTTTGGACTCGTACGTAGAGCTGGCAGAAAACAAAGTGATGTTTCTAACGTCTTCAGTGGTTCTCTTATCTATCTTTTTATTATTCTTGAATGTGGGCAGCTCCTGTGTCTTATGGCAGGGCCCACATTACATTGTGAAAGAATTTCATGGCAAGAAAAACTGTCTGTCTCTCTGTCTCTCTTACACCACTCCATCCTTTTAAAGTGTCTCACTAATATTTATTTTGGAATTGCTGTGAACAGTATTATGACACTGGCTTCCTTAAAAATTTAGCATTCATAATTAGCACTTGGAATGAGCATATCCAGAGAATGCATTTTGTGCAGGGCTTACAACCAAATTATCTCAAGAGGCTATCAAGAGCTCTCAAGTCATTTCGTTAACTATGTTCTCCATTTAACTGAGCCCCACACAGACAGAAAGAAAGCAAGACTGAAAATGTCACATAAAAAAAATCAAATATTCTATTCCCTCTCTTTCCCTCCCCTCCTTTCTCCACCCTCCCACATCCGCCCCACCCCCAAACTAAATATAGAGACCAAATACCAAAACGTGAACTTAAAAATTCCCCAAGTGATCATCAACAAATCATTTTCACGTGGGACGCAAAAATTAAATGCAATGTCCAAATTCACATGAGCAGCCACATGGAAGATGGGAAGTGGGACACACCTGAACATGCTTTTAGAAGTTCTGTGCACATTGCAGCCCTCTCTTCCTTACACTCACAACACAGGAAAGGCAAATTCTGAGGCTAATACCAGAGCTCTGGGTTTTCCTACCATTAATTGTAAGATGAGATCCTGGATACAGAAATGGTACACGATCAACAAACATAAAGTTAGCACTGAATTCAAATGAATTTTTTTTCCTTTCCCTTTCATGGAAGGGAGAGAAAAAAAACAAAAGCTTCACATGGCTTCCTTTTCTTGACCTACAACAAATTCCATTAAACTTCAGAAACAATGCTTTGAGATGCTGGAGGATGCGGACAGGAAACTGAAGAAAGACTTTACACAAAAGTTAAAAACATCTTTTTTGGAGGGAGGGCTGTAGCCAGGCAGGGTTGCAATCTTGACAGTGAGAGCTTATGGCAACCGCTAACACAATTAATTTGGATGTCATGTGGTAGCGACTAGGATGTATAGCACATCAAAGCAGATTTACTGTTCAGTCAGAGTAAAAGAAATATGCAAATACCTGTAAATAATTAATGATTGCCCCAAAGTTTACAAATTCAAAAGATGGCCTACGGATTAAATGCCATCACATTATCAAGTTACTTGAAATCATCTTTTTTAGGATGAATATCATCATCATCTGTCTGTGGTTGAGTTCATTTTTAAGACAGAAGGAGTCCTCTTCCTACCTACCCACTCCCTCCCCACACATACCTTTATTTCCTAGGACCTCTAATTTAACAGTATTTAGTATAACAGGATAAGCTTCCAAAAATGCTAATAATAAAACTGGTCTTAGGTGTCACCATTAGTAAGTCTATTATTGTAAAATGCAATGAGAAGCAGGTTTATATCTATATTTCATCACCATCCATAAAGTTTGGGGCCATTTGAAACTTGATTCAAATGATTCCATTTCAAGATCAAAAAAATTGCTTCAAAATTATATTTGGCAGTGATTTTATTGGACTTATTTTGGGGAGCACTCAAACAATGCTTTTTTTTCCCCAACTTATTGGCCCCAAAATGCAAGAAAGCTTAACCTTGTTTGCAAGATCAAGAAACAAAGATACAGGCCTATTGTGCAATAATCAGCCCACATTTCAATGAATAAGTAATATTTCTCACAAACCCAAGTTAGATAGTGGATTTATTTAACCTCTTGGGGTCAGGTAATAAATACTAAGTGAATTATTCAGCCCAATGGCTAATCAATACAATTCCATGATATATTTTTTGTGTTTCATAAAAGGTTGTACACTAAAGGCAGTGAGCAATTATGGAAATTGGGCCAGAGCGCCTCTCAATTCCTCTCCGGCTTGAAACCCCAGCAGGCCACCTTGACAGCAAATCGATTAGTGCTCCAGTGAAGCGGCTCAGTGACCTCTGACCCGCTTCCAGCGCGGCCTGACAGAGGAGAGAGTATTTTATATTTATTTTATTGAATTAACTTCATCTTGCCTGTACCAACGCTTTACACATATTAGGCGGCAAGCTACAAGCTACTTCATTGTCGTTGTTTTCCATTGCTCTTGCTAAGCAAGCCCCACCCCTTGCCCTGTGGATTTCTTTGTCCTGGTTTTCCTTTCACTTTTGGCCTCAATATAGGATTTCAATCCACCCTGAGACTCATGATGGAGATCCAGGTAATAAAAACCAAGAGCAAACCTCATAATCCTCCTGCCTTTCGGTTCCTACCTACCTGGTCCACTCAAGCCGATGCCCCATCCCCATTTTTTCCCCCGCTCATAAAAACAAAGGCCATTCAATAAAATCCATCTCAACACGGAGCTCTTTCGGAAACATAGGCAAGAGAACATCAAGGAATGAGGATATTTCCTACTAGAAAATTCAAAACAAACCAGAAGCCTTAGGTATTTTCTATTTTTGTCACTTAATTATATTATTGGCTCACTGAAGCCATCAAAGAGAGGGGCAGAGACAGAGCCGGAGAGAACCAAGCCAGCTGAGTTTAGGACACTGTTTCATCAAAGGAACAATAAATACAGAGGCCCATCAACCATCAACAATGAAAGCTTATGAGAAAGGGAAAATTCCTAAATCACTGAAAATTTCTCCGCTTTACTTCTGCTGTATAGGGCATCAGTAAAAACCACTGAAATAAACAAAAAAGTAAGTACCGGAAGAAACTGTGAGTTCCAATTCGGGAAATCCAGTTGGCAGTTCTGGGTATTAAATAATACTACAGGTTAAATTATCAACACCATTTTGATGCTATAAATCGAAGGAGTGAAGGATCTTAGACCACATTCGAAAGATGGTATAGAGAATAGTGCTTTAGAACACAGACTCTAAAGTTAAATGACTTAGATGCAAGCCCAGTGTTTCCACTAACTAGTTGCAGACTTTGGAGAAGCCACTCTGCTTCTCTAAGCTTCAGTTTTCCTCCTCTATATGTAAGGACGACCACAATAGTCTACGTGTAATAAGAAATGTTGGCTACCGTTAGTATTTAATCAGATCCCAGAATATTTCACATGGGTAGGTAAGAAGTAATCTTTCATCCTCATTTTATGAGTGGGGGAACTAAAGGATGTGGGTGATTAGAATTTACCTTTCACATTATCACCCTTCCTGGTTTTACATATACATGAGTGCATTGTGATAAGAACTTTTCCTTGAGTTTAGAGGACCTTGAATTTTACCATTAAAGATTGAGTCCTTGGTTTAATCTCCCCAAAGACCTAAAATGAAGTTCTGCTCTTCTTCCCCTTTCTCACTCAGTGGTGGAGAATATGAAACCAATTCATTCTATTCCTATCACTATGGCTTCACCAAAGACTGAGTTTATGATGCAGGAGAGGAGAAGGACAAAGCGAGTATGGAGAATGAGAAGAATTCCAGAGTTGCCCTTCAACTGCACCATCATCTCATCAGGGATGGGTCAGCACTTCTAGATAGGAAGATAAGTTCATCTATTGGATCCCCTAAGCTTCCACTGCAACAAGGACCACTGTCACCTACCCACCTGCCACATCAGACATCTTTAGATCTAACAAAATAGGATTAGGGTCCAAGGCCATTTGCAAGGACTGTTTCTGCACAATTGCCTTCCCCTAGGCTCATGGGCAATGCAGGAGTGACAAGGAAGGATCTACTAACAGTCAAAGCTATTTTTGAAGGACTTCCCACAGTTCTTGGAAACTATAGTAGGACAGCATCCTGAGTTTTCTCCTTATCTTTCTTTGCTCTTTGCTATCCTAGGAATTCATGATCTCTTTTTCTCTCAATAGTCTTTTCTCTCTTCACTCATGACCCACTGCCACTATCCCTTTTGTTATATAGAAAGGTAGAATCACCTTCCTCTTCCTTTAACCTACACACCTCAAGGCAAAAAGTCAGAACACCATGGGAAGCAGTGAAGGGAAATGATGAAGGAAATCCACCCCCACCTTCTCTGCCTACCACTTAAATCATAGCCCAGATATTTAGAGTCAATGAAAATAACTTCCTATGTATATATTCTTTGATCAAGATGAACCTAGTTAATCAGGCCAATAAGAGGTATAGAGACTCAAGGCCAAAACACTTTAAATCGAATGTGGTGGTAGCTCTAGAATATCATAGAAAAGGAGTTTTGGGTATTAATATTATGGGGTGAAGGAAGTTTGCAAACTTGTATAGAAGCTACATTCCACAGCAAGCAAGCACAGTTTTTATTCAGCGTGTACGTTTGTTTGAAAAGGCCTAGGAAGGCCTGATAGAGACAAAGGGAGGGAAACCAAGTCTCCCCCACCCCTACCCAGCCATTCCTTGGTAGTGCCAATGATCTAATGATACTTGGCTTGCTTTAAGCTGTGGGATCTAATTTTATCAGCAAGACTAGCAGCAATACTTTGAATGTTGGCCCGATCTAGTGCCTGTGCACTTAGAATTGCCTACAAAAATCTCAGACACTACTAGACTCCTGGGATAGGGTAGATTCAATCCCAGGAGTTTGGTATTGGGTAGAAAGAGATTCTGTCCAGATACCTACTGGTTGTGTGACTCTAGGCAAATCACATCTTCTCAGGACCCCCACATATAAAATGGAGAGGCTATTTCCTTCCCGTAAACATTATGAGATTCAAAGTGGTTTGTTTATCTGAATGTGTGAGAAGTCCAAGATGGAATGTTTACTTCCTTTGGAAAATTGGAATTTAACAGCCAAAAGAGTTTTTTTCCCCCATGAAGGAATAAAAAGAAATCCAATCTGCTAAACCCAAAACCAAAACAAAGAGAGTCCGTGGTATAAATGAGTTAGCCAAGACTTCTGCACGCATTCACTCCCAAGTCAGCTGTGTTCCCCAAGTCTTTTTTGCAAAATGGCACAGCGTATTCTTCCTGGTCCCACAAAAAAGAAAATGCTTCACACCTTTTTATAACTCTGTGCATTAAGCCATAAATTATTCTTCCCCTGTCTTCCACTTTCAGAATCTATACAAAAGTGATTACCTCAGTCATTTTTCAATATTACTTTCATACTTGGAAAATGCATTTTCAAAAAGTTATTTATTTTTCACAGCATGTCAGGTTGTTATATTGTACTAGTTAAAATAAAACTACTATATAAACTACTGTATACTTTTGCATGCATTACATTTCCCTACAAATGCTGTGAAGTGGGATTTTCACAGGTCCTAGGTAGATTTATTTTAAATATTACATTATATTTTATTTTAGCACTATTCCAAATTTTAAGGAAGAAATAGGAAAGCCAGTTGCTAAAGTAACTTAGCTATTAAATAACTTTCTTATTGAAGTTCTCCATTTCAGAAGAAAAATTATTTAAATATTAAAAGCAGTTTTACCAGGAAACTTAAAATGAACTTATATTATTCCTTCTCAAGAGCTGTTGTAATAGCTAAAAATGTCCCTTTGCATTTGACTCATGCTTACCTGAAAGCAAGAATCGGGCAGAGAGTAAAACATGTAAAGCATAAAATACCGAACGAGTACATCCAGCATTTTTAATAATGAGACCCACGGGTTCTTGATGTGTATGGTTAGGTTTAAAATATTTCCTGGAGTATTTCTAAAGGATGACAAAACAAAACAAAAGATTTTCTTGAGGTAATCCTAATTTTATGCCTGCAATCGTTTTCCGCTGAAATATAATATTAACCATTCTCTAAAGTGCTGGGAGCGTCTTTAAAAGGCCACCTCAATTAAAGACTACACAGAAGGACATGGATCCAAGTGCTTTCGTTAGCACTTGTAGTTTTGACCATGGGTGCCCTCACAGATGGCGGAGGTGGGGTGGGGGGGCGACTGCAGTGTAAACGACCAAAACAAAGCTGACCTTCGCCTGTCAGCCCAAGGAACTTACTAGGGTCGCACACTGGTACCTCCCTGGGCTGAGAAAATGCTGCTCTCTGGCTCTCTCTGTGGATGAGTGAGAGGCAGAAACAGGAAATGCTTAAATATTTAATAAACATTTCTGCAAAGGCTTTTGAGCCCTGGCACGAAGAGTCTGGAAGCACTAGCTACTTTTACATCCACTGACGACACCACCAAAATGACTATCTATGATCCAGATTACAGGCGACTCCCGAAACTAGTTTCTTTTCCCTTTTCTTCTTCTGAAGCTGAGTTGGCAGCAGCCTATCTTGAAATCTTGCAGAATTGCTTTAATCTCTCATTTTAGTTTTGTCTCGAGTGACAGAGAATGTCCACCCTCGGGGCCCTAGAGGTCACAGGCAGCAAGTCCTTGAACAGGGAAGGCAGGCTTGGAGAAATACAGAGCACAAGAGTGGGAAAAAGAAAGCAAGGATACTCCACATGTATTTTTAATACCACCAAATTTAGCTAAAATGTGCTCCCTGGTAGTGCTTTTAACTAACAAGCCAGCAATATATTGCACTGTAAAATGTTTTATTTTAACACCTTACAGTTTTTTAGCTCTATGGCTGTTGCAGGTATATCCATTAAAAGCAACACAGACCATAAATCAGAATTCCATACATTTTCACAGCATATGAATCTATTCTCCTGCTGGTAAGCACACAGCTTTCATTGATGCCGATGGGGGGGAGGACATATACTTATACAGGGGAGAATAGACCACTCTATACGTGTGAATTTATGTTTTTAGACAGGTGGCTGTATGTAGACAAGAGACACCAATAAACAGATTTTATTGGAGCTGTTTAGAAACAGATTCTGTGCTACATATCTACAGAGGAACAGTCATCTTTTTCGAAGGGCATTACAGAGGCAAACCCTTGACAGAATTATGATCTACAAGTTCACTACCAAGATGTAGTACCACAATTCTCACACATATCTATGGTCATTTAAACTGAACTTGACCAATCCTCAATGCTTTAATAAGCTAATAGTACTTCTGAAATTACACTCATGCTAAACCTAATTGCCATATCCCTCATCGCTGCCATGAAAACACAGCAAACACGGCATGGCAGAAAGCAAATGTTAACTTTTTGATGTTCTGTGCAACACACATACCTATGCACAGGGTATAGATTTTCAGAGGAATATGTTTTTCTTGCAGCATTAATCTTTTAGACCACTGCCAAAAGGACCAATACACTGGCTTTCATATACCCCCTGTGTTTAAAAATAAATAAATACTAAGACAGTATGAGTCACATATGGATTCTATATGGTTATTATATATATATATAAAACTTTTCTTTGAACAATATGTACTTTGATTTTCTTTTTGCATTTTTGAGATTTTCAAAAAGGCAACGCAGGAATAATGCAATCTACAAAAACAGATGTAGAAAATATTTTTAACAATCAGCTTAAGTTTCCATAATTTATAGTAGGTATTCACACTTACACAGGGGGCTGACATTCAGCATGCAGGGCTAGGTATATGTGATGAACACATAGGATATATCCTTTTACCTAAATAAAATATCTATTTTCAGAGGAATCCATAAACTAGAACAAACCAGCTCCCATCTTCAGTTTCTTTGTGTCCTTCATTTTAAAGAGAGCTTCCTAGAAGACAGTGGAAGGTCTGTCCATTACCGCTCACTTTTATTTACTGTACCATATATTGCTTATGATTGACACTTAAAGGCCATGACAATATTTAACTACTCACATTTGCTTGCATGGTTGTGGTAGTGGGAACCACAAAATACTGATCTATCCAAAAGAAAAAAATTAGAGAGTGGCACAGTGGAATTTATGAATGAGAGTGCTTTGGCTGAAAAGCATTCCCATTATAGCCCTCAGCCACCACAAAACTGCTGTGTAATTGGAAGAGAACTTTTTCCCATGCAAAGAAGCTTGTAGTCAACGCCAACCCATCAGCGCCGGCACATTGGCGTTAAGGGACGCACACCTGCAGCCAGCCTCTTTCCCTCACAGGGACCTGGCCCTTGCCTGCACTCTCAGCTCACTCAGGAACCTAGATCTGAGAAGACCATGGAGGCACAGTCTGAGGTCTGTTGAACTCTGGAGGCCATTTCATCCATTCAAATTAGAAGTGAAGAAACTGAAGCCCAGGAAAGCAAAATAAAAAAGTCTCAGGTACATAGTCAAAGGCAAAGGCAAAGCCAGGACCAGACTCAGCACTGTTCTTGCATCCCAGCCCCTCCTCCTCCATAGGTCTAAGAGCTGACCCTATTCCACAGTTTATTTACCTAGAACCATGATCAACCAATTCAAATGCTCTCCCAAATGTCCTTCTGGTTGGGAAACAATCAACTTCCTCCAAACGAGTTTAAGCCTATTACCATTTTCCCAAAGGAAAAATACTTTTTTTCCTTTGTATGTTATTTGTGAACGTGCTTGTTTCTTGGTCCCCCAGCAACAAAAACTGTATTGAAGCTTAACGTAGCAACCATCTTTTTGACTTTCCTAAAAAAGAAAAATTCTATCTTCTAAACAGAATTATACCATAGATCTCACATGCATGAATAGCTTAAATTTTAAAAAGTAAGTTCTCCAGTTCAGTAGAAGACTCTCAGCTCTTGATTGATTATATTTCATAGGAGAAGTGTTACATATATTATTTTTTATTTATCAGATATTGATAGTAAAAAAAATAGAAGTTAAACAGAATGTCGTGTTAGGGAGAGGCTTTCGGTTACCTGATCCAGAAAGTCCTCTTTAAAAAGATCTCTCTGGAAACGGTAGACCTGATTTATGTAGCTCACATTGTGTCATAGATAGAAGTAATAATAGTAAGCACCTACTATCTAACTGAGTCAGGCATCTAAAGAACTTATTGTTTCTACAACACAAAACAAACCAGCAGGCTGGATGTTGCTATTCCTATTTTGCAGATGAAAACCTAAGTTTCAAAGAGATGAGGCTACTCATCCAAGGTCACACGGAGGTTTGGAACCCTTATCTATCTGGTTCCAGTGTCCATGCTATTTCTACTCCATGACACTGTGTGCTGACTAAAAGAACACACAAACCTGGAGACTTGCTCTCGGTCTGATCATCGCTTCCCCGGAGGCATATTCTCTGACCACCTGCCTCAGTAAATCAGTTCTTCTCCCTGATAGATGCACTCAAATCATCCTCCTGCACTAGCCTTCACAGCATCTCTATTTATGTGATTCTTTAAACTTCACCTTTATTTATATGATTCTTTGAATGACTCTCTCCTCCTGGACTACAAAGTCTATAACAGTCTTTGCTCTGCACACAGTAGGTGTTCACTGGATGAATGAATGAGCCACTACTTCAAGCTTACCTTTGCTGTAATTCAGTGCAAAATATGTAGCCAGGAGAACCCAACTGCTATCACTGTCTTATTGTTCTAGACAGATCTGATAATAACCACAATTTATATTCAAATTATGTCTTTCATTTTAACATCTCAAAGTAAGATAAAAATAAACAGCTGGAAATAGCCAACAAGAGGGAGAGGGAAGGAGAAGGAGATGGGAGAGGTGGGGGAGGGGGGGAGGGTGGTAGGGGGGACACAGAGACCAAAATAAGTTTAGAACTCTGCCAAAGGTCTTGATGGAGCAGCAAAACCATAAATGTCTCACGGCACTTCATATGTCATGAGGACTTGCAGATGGAAATGATATCCGTTCCATTCTCTGCTTCTGCTTCAGCTCACCAAGTCACTGCTCCAGGAAAAGGTGATGTGATTTATCCTGCATTCTATCATCTGAGCCCTCTATTAACCGGCACTTGCGCAGCCACAGTACGATGATAAATGATGGTCATAATTATGACCCTAATTCACAGCAAGTCACTAAGGTATCCTCTGGATTATAGAAAAATGACATTAGATGAGAAGTTCTTTCAGAGTAGAGACCATGTTATACAACTCTCCCAGGGGCTTTATACAACACATAATTGTTGAATAAAACTCCATTGATCATAACATGTTATTATATCTGAAAATGATGTTCCGTGAACACCATATGAAGAAATTCTCTACTTACCAAACTGCTTCACTACACAGAATACCCACTCATGTCTTTAAGAGAAATTTAATTCACCCTAAGTAGAAAGAGACAATATCTACAGAAGATATTTGGCCCCAACGTCCAATTTCTAACCAACTAAGAAATTACAATATCAGGACTTTCAAAGAGCTGTAAGTTCATCAGAGTATTGTGGGTGGCGGTATTATTGTTGTTGGTGTTGTTTTAATCCATCAGAAATGACTGTCTGGATATTTAAATTCTGAGATAATGAAACAAACCAAAACTCTAAACAAAAGTTTGATCTGTTTTCATAGGAGAAGTTTAGCTGGGGTGCAGGAGACAGGGGAAAGTTCACAGAACTAGCCTAGACTAGTGACAAATACAAATTCACTGCATTTTTGACATCTAAACTAACTATTCCCTTCCTCTCCCAATTTAAGTGGGGGAAAATACATCTGAACACGGACATTGTCACAGAGAATATAAAAATTCAAAGCATCCTACTTTTTAAAAGAATGGATCCCTGAGATTTTTATCTCTGAGTCAAATAAGTAGCCTATCACTCATTTTTTTAGTTTGTCATTTATTCACTAATACTTGGTGTTAACTAAGCAATGGAATATAAAGAACATAACAATTGTTAAAATGTTTCTTTATCTCATCTACACCATATCTCTGTTCTCATTCATTCATATTTGTAAATTTCTAATGTAACTTCTGCCAGGACCATAAGGGAATTAGTTAACTTTTATAAACAAAACCACAGGAAAAAAAATATCCTCAATGTACCAGAGCTAAAAACAAAGACTCAAAAGGAGGGAAAAATATTAAATAACCTTAGGACCTTACCAAATACATTTAATCCTTTGAATAACTGTGTAAATATTTGAGTGTCTTTTATTTATGTTTTCTTTCTTTTTATTATGAAGATAGGCTTTATAAAGTAGTCCTCTTTAAAAAGAGGAAAAAAAGAAACTGTGGTTTATTATTCAACTTCCGAAAAGCCAACATCAAAGATTAGACTTTTGGCCTTCGAGACCAGACCATTTGTAATTTCTTCTTTTTTAATTATTTTTAAAAATTTTTATGTGGAGGAGAGTCAGAGATCTCAAGAATTCTTATTTGGAGGCCTCCTTCAGTCAAGCTGAGTTGATGGGAATTACTCTTTTTTGCCAAAACCCAAAAGAGAAGTTGTATACATTCCCTCCCTCCATTCGCATCTCTCACCACTACAACCCCCATCCCTTCTGACTCATCATGAAAATATTGTTATTCTTTTTTCTCCTTGTACTTAAAGGAAGAAAAAAAAGATCCTAACTGCATTAGAAGTGCAAGGTTACAATTTTGTTACATAAAAGAAATGATCTGAAACTCCCAAATTTATTTAACAAACCCACAGTGTTTGTTTAGGACTGGGTGAGGGGTGTTTTCCTATTTGCATATGTTATCCTGTGAATTTACCACATACATAATTTTAAGGTGCTTAATGAGTCGTTCAAATAGAAATGGAATTAAGTTCCAGAAAATGAGAGTAATGAAATTCAGGGAGAATGAAATAGAGCACAAGTTCAACGCTGTTTGGCTAAATCAAATTTTGCATCCTGCAATCCAACTTCTATTGAAACTGCAGTAGCTTCAGATAAAGTTGTCATAAAGTCTTATCAAGATAAGTCAGGACAACATGATCATTAAGAAATCATATTTAGATCATTTCAATTCTCCCATCTTCCCACCATTAACGGGGGGAGGGGAGGATAGGAAAATGATCTAGGCAGTTCTCATTGGTTCTTTTTCTTCTTTTTTTAGGTAAGCTCCACACCCAATGTGAGACTTGAACTCACAACCCTGAGATTAAGAGTCATATGCTCTACTGACTAAGCTAGTTGGGTACCCCAGTTCTCATTGGTTCTATTCCCCTTCACCTCCCCACAACTAATTTGTTCCCTGCCCACTCTCCTCTCTTCTAGCCACCACTAGTACTGACCAAGATTTCATCATCTCTGGGCCTTACTGTCATAGACCTTTCTAACTTGTCCTCTATGTCTCTGGGCTCTGCTCTCTATAGCAGTGCTCATCCCCTCAACTCCAACTCAAATATCATTTCTCCCTAGCTTTCCCTAAGCCCACACAGAATTAATCAGTCCCCGATGTGGGTGTTCCCTGATACTCTATCACACCATCTCACACACCTTATTGGCTAGCGCTCTGCATTCTTCTCTCAATGGTATAATCACCTGTGAGCAGGAAAAACTTCTGTTTCACTAGCGTATGCACAACAGGGTCTCCCATGAAAGACATCCTCGATAATCTTGTTGAATTGAACCCATAAGGTTTATTGTGGAATTCAGCTATTTGCTTACCTGTGCCAGGCTGCCCATGTTGATAAGGAACCTGTTTAATACAATATGCTTCTACAGCATGGGAAGAATGTATAAGAGACACTCATAAATGGAGTGGTGGATGGAAAGAGGTCAAAGGGGATCAAAGAATCTTTTCAAGATCCCTTTCTGAGGTGCATGTTAGGTAAGACAGACAGCATAACATGCTAGAATTTGTTTAAAACACAAATGCTTATTGAGTTGTACATTTTGCTGCATGCTGACAACTTGAAGCCTAATAAGATATGGTCTCTGCCCTCCAGAAAACTAATGACAGTAACTCAATATAAAAGGAAAGTCTGACGAACAAAAGATTCAATAATAATCATGACTGACAAGATCAGCAGTTCTGGTAAAGTGGATAGAGGGAACCTTACTTTGAAGTGTTTGCCAATTTCCATAGTGTAAATACTCCCACCGTGAATGATAAGCTACCAGTGTTATCTTACTGAACAGAGGTGGGAAGAGATTCACTCAGTTACTTCTTATGAGTCAGTGTAAGCCAGCTCCAGCACACCACTGGACAGGATCTCTATCCCCCACAGCTATAAGCTAAATTTTTATCACCCAACAAACCATCTGATAGATATTTACTGAACACTACTATGTATCAGACACTGTGCTGAGTACAAACGGCCCCTAATGCTTATACCGACCCAGCTGGGAAAGGGAGCCGGGATTTGATGGATGAATTGAACTTAAGTGTACAAAGAAGGGAGGGAACATCCATGACAGATGCAATGGAAACAGCATACAAGGAATTTGCCCTTTATCCTTAAAGCAATAAGAAGTCACTGATGGGCTTTAAAGTAGGGAAGAGCACCATCAGACTTGAATTCTAAAAAGCTTACTTTGGCTCTTATGTAGAAAGAATGGATTCTAGGGAGACCAGATGGATACAGGACCCTGATATGGACTTAAAGCAGGAGTTGGAGGTGCTATGAAGAGGACAGAGTTGAGAGCTACCTCATGTGACTGCGGGGATAAGTGAGAAGGTAGCGGTCAGGGGTTCTACCACTGAAGAGATAGAAAAATGTGTCAGTAATTTGAAGAAGATGATGAGTTTGGGGAAGCAGAATTGAAAGTTCATGTTCAGATATTGAGTTTTCAACTTGGATTTTACATTCCCCCAATTCTGTAAAAATGGTTCCCTCTAAATGAAAAACCACATCCCTTAAATGGCCTTCAGGGCCCTCTCCTGCACTGGCCCCAACCTTCTTCCCAGTCTCCTTTCCAACAGTTGCCATGCACTGCTATTTCCCTCCCCACAATATCCACTTCCCCAAAACTTTTAGGAGATTCATGGAATCCTATCTATATTTTTATCCCAAATCCCCCATCAAAACTTTCTTTTTGACCCTTGCTTCTTGCTGAAAGGCAAACATGCACTATCTAACAGAGTCACCCACACAGAACTGTCTGTATTTAAGGCTGAAGGCATGAAGCTCAGATCATGTCTCATTCGTCTTTGTATCTCTTGGACCTGTCAAGAGATAGGTACCATATTTCCATATTTTGGTACCATATTTATCCAAAGCAAAACCACAACACCTGGTGGTCTGACAACATGAACAAACTTAGATGAAAAAGACAGACTGGTCTCCAGACATATGATATGCACTCATCAAACACTTAATGTGGATATATTTATATACTCATTGATTGATTCAACAATCACTGAAAGCCTACCTTGCGGAAAGAGAGAACAAGTACTCCATAAGGAACAAAGGATGAACTCTCAGGCATCAAAAGCTTCCCTCCCCTTAGGTACTTCTTACCCAGCTTCAGCTTCGGTAACAGGTAACAAATGCCTCTGATACCTGTCTCCCATCTCCGTGGTCCCCTCTGACTTCAGCCCCATAGTTCACCATCCATGGCATGCCAGCTCTGAAAGAGCTGCCTGGTCTGCACACAAGCACAGCCTACAAGTGTCAAGGTGTCACTGCACCCAGGAACAACCCTCCACCAATGGGGAACAGGAGCAAGGAAATAAATGCTCCAGCCACTTGTCCTTCAGAAGCATAATTCTAGGAGGCATATTTTACTCTACCTCTTAGGACATCTGATGGGATCAAGCACCTCTTACCTAAGCAGTAGCTTTGATAATACATCACTGTCTTAGTTTTTCTGCCTTATCTGTTCTCCCTCTCCTCACTCCCTGCTTCCTGGGATCCTGCCCACATAAACTACCCACATCCAAATCCCTGTGGAAAGTCTACATTCAGGAACACTTCAATCTGAGATAGAGTCCAACGGAAATTGCTGAAAACAGAAACTTTAGAAACTCTTTCAGTCTGTTGCCTATAAGGACCATTGGTGCCTCTGAGGACACAAGGCTGCAGTGAAAAAAGCACATAATTAAGTTCCAAAATACATATCTTATGAATTAAATCCACATAAAAATCCAGCTTCTTCACTGTAGTAATGAGGAGGTAATATATGTGGTCATTTGTTTTTTCACACCATTCCCTCTAGTTTTGAGAGTTCAGTTTGGCTCTTTTTTCCAATCTTGGTCTGGAATGTTGGAACATATTTATCAACATATTAATGCTACTTAAACTTCCTAAAATGATCCCAGAATGATAAAGAAAGAGGGGGAAAAAGCTTCTGATTTAAACATACTCAGCTATCCATTAGCATGACAAAGTCTGCATTTTATTTAGACATTGCCATTAATAATGAAATGATGTATGATTTCCACTCCTGCAGCTCTTCCTTCCTTGCACAATCAATTATACATTTAAGAAAATACTTAGGGGATAGACAGCTTCTCTAATTAATATCACTTGGGGGAGTCCATAAGATTCTTAAAACTACAAAAGATCTCTCAGATATATAGGATAGTAGAGGAAAAAAAATCTACTCAAATGTTTGAGTCTTGATTAGAAAAACATAAACCTTCACATTCTGAACTGCTAAATAAGGAAAAACTCACAGAGACATACATTTTTAAAACCAATAAAGACTCTTAGGTGAACTAAATATTCTGCAGAGTATAATTTTTTTCTCTTTGTTCCAGCTAAGATGCCAGGACTAACTTGAAATTAGATCTTTTGGGTGAGACTGAGCCCTAGAACTGCTGCCCCTTAGACAAAACAGTCTTCTCTGTCAAAATCATTGAGGATTTAAGACAGTTCTTGGGAATTCTGGAAATTTTCCAAAGCGAGAATCAAACAGAAACAGTTAGCATAAGATTTCCCAGAAGGCAAAACTAGGATGGTTTTTCTCACTAAAATTACTACATATCACATCCTGTTGTCAGGAGGGACGCTTATCTTAGGATAATCTCCGGTATGAATTTGCATCGCGGTTGTCCTGCAAAACTAACTCTCTCCAATACACCACAGCAGATTCATTCCATTTGGCAGGTCCTAAGGCTTTCTCTTTCTCTCCCTCTAGAGGCAGAGAATGAAGCACTAAATGAGGCTTGATTGCAAGGCATTAGAAATAAAACTTGGGATAAGCCACTCTAACAGGAACAGAAAGCAGGCCTTGACAGGAGGTAAGGAGTATGCGGAGAAAGTTGCACAGAGGAGAAATGGGCGGCAGTGGAAAAGGGGGTTGAGGAGACAAGGTGAGCAGCAGAATGCTGATCTTCTGCTCCTCACCTTCCTCTGTCTCCACATCCTTCTCCTGTCCCCTCTCCTCTACACCTTTCCCCTCTCCTCCACATTCTCAATAATTTCCCTCCCACCCTACTGCCCATCCTTCTTTCCTCCCTCCGTCGCTCTGTCTCCCTGTCTCTTTCTAACCCGTGTTCTGTCTCCTGCCTTCTAGCCCTCTTCTCTGGCCCGGACCACGGAACCTCCTACTTCTGGAACAGGTCATCCCCTCCCACACCCGCCCAGAGCAATCAATGAGCTTCCAGAAGGGGCTCACCCATGGTGTGGGTATGACAGCCATGTCCCCAGAGACAGCAGGTATCCCAGGCCACCTCTTTCCCCCAGAGCCCCTCGGCCCTGGGGCCCCTACAGTCCCAGCTCTCAGACCTTGGGTCAGCCGCACCAGAACAAGAGCAAAAAGGACAACTTCCTCCTCACAGGCCATAAGCAGATGTTTAAAATCCTGTGGGTGAACAAACTTCTAACTCTCTATGGGCTCCTTGACTCCTTCCTCCTGGCCTCCTGCTAGCTCATCCCTCTGTGGGCCAGGAGAACTCCTGCTAAGGCCCAGAAGCCACCTTGGAAGGAACCTCAGAAACTCAGTTGCAAGAAACAAGTTTCTCCTGGGAGAAGGGAGAGGGGACAGAGCTGGGCGCCTGTACTCTCTTTAATTCCACATTCTGGCAAAAAGAAAACCTCGGGTCTGACTTTAGAGCCTTTGACACATAATTGGTAGCCAATTTTCCTAAGTGGTGAGTCAATTTTCTGCTTGTGAAATGTAACTTTACCCTGGTGTACACCGGGCCCCAGGGTTTTCAATGTGGCTTAACAGCAATTAAATGAATGTTAGAAAGGGGGAAGTGTTAAAGTCCCTACATTTACATTTTTCCTGTTTTTACCTCTTAAAGGGATAGAAGACATCTCCTAACCAGCTAACCCCTGAAAAACCCACCCAAAGACAGACACAGGATATCCTGAGAAAGAAAACCATTGTAAAGCCGCACCCCAAAGGGTATATATTTTTTCATTCTCTCCAGGACGCAGACAAGCAATGAGATGTACTGGGAAGAGACGGAACAGCGGAACAGGCAAGGGCTCTGGGCATCCCGCGCCTGGTTCCTCCGGAGTTATTTTCTTTGCTCCCACCCTTCTCCCTCCCTCCCCCCAAACAAATGCCCCGGTGGGCCGGCGGCCCGGGCTGCCGCTGCCCGCCACCCGCCCCCCTCCCCGGCAGGCCCCCGCTCCCCCCTGCAGCCCCAGGCGGCTGGCGGCTCCCGTCCACATGTGCGACTCATGTTTCGGCTTTCACTGGCGACAAACTGGAGCCGGGGCCTTTCCGTTTAGGAGGAACTCGCTCTGTGTCGCTAACAACAACACAAACAGCGCCGGCCCTGCTCTGGGCTTCGCAGCCCACAGCGCGCTCGGCACCAGGCTGGATTTATAGCGAGGAGTCCGACTGTAAGAAGTAATTCATGAGTCCCCACAATGCCACTACTGAGAGGCTTTGAGAGGGGGAAGAAACATCCGTGGGCTCGCTCCATGGGCCTCCATCCCAGCCCATCCTAATGTGCAGTTGTGCAGCTGGGCTCATTCATTTTGTGGTCATTTTTGCTCTGTAAGTAGTGAGAATAATCTCTGCCACCTCCTCTTTATCATAAATTGTTAAAAACCTAACAGATGAAAAATATGCTCTTTGGTCAATCGTTGCAGGAGAAAAGGCAGAGTACATCCATATGTTTACACAAACCTACATGGCATCCTACACAACACACACACAGGTTCAGAATACACTCGTATGCAAAAAAAAAAAAAAATCTATCACTATTATGAACTTTTCTTGAAGATATAGTTATGTTTGTTTCAGAAAGACATTATAATTTTAATAAATCTGACTTGGGAAACATCTACCATGAATGAAATCTTGGAAAGATGGGAACCAAAACAATGTCAAAATTCCACCAAAAAAAGAAGAAATCAAAATGTCAGGTACACAAAGATTTATTGCTTCACAGTCCCCCAAAAGCTCTTAACCGTCCCAAGCAAAGACCAAAGTATTGTACATGAAAGCTACCCTTTGGGCTATCAGACTGGATTCTAAGGGGCACCTGGGTGGCTCAGTCTTTAAGTGTCTACCTTCGGCTCAGGTCATGATCCCAGGGTCCCAAGTTCAAGCCCCGCATCATCAGGCTCCCTACCTGCTTTTCCCTCTCCCACTCCCCCTGCTTATGTTCCCTCTCTCACTGTGTCTCTCTTTGTCAAATAAATAAATAAAATCTTTTTTAAAAATAAAACAAAATTAAATAAAATAAATAAAAGCTATAGAAAAAGCCCGCTGCAAAAATACACACCATGAAACTTTGTACCAGCTTCTGTATTAAAAGTAGACTTCTGGGGTCTCATGTATACTTCCCTGGTCTGTGGTTATCAGGTTTGGGGTTCAGCCTTCTGCAAATCAAGTTGGAGTTTCTCTAACTCTGAGCTACTTTCTGTCAATATGACCCCCTGCAACGCAAGCCTCTTCAATCCTGCATGTTTGTTTCCCCCCCTAACTCTCAGCTGAATTGTCTTAAAGTTCCTGTCAGCTATTCCAAGCTGGAACTAAAAGACTGACAGATCCTTTACCCCAAGAATTTGGAGCTGGGAACCTTCGGGAGAGGCCCAGGGAGGGATAATTGTTTTAGTGAAGCTCACTGCCTCATCAGTGGTCCGTGAGACCCTGCTGAGCGTGGCAGCATACCTTTGGCAGTAACCCAGGGCAGGTTCAGGAAACCAGTTCGTGTTCCTGCCCTTAGCCTTGTGTCAATGAAGCCTGGCACATCTTTTTTGTGGTTGTAATTTAAATGAGACAACCAACTGCACAGCTGTCTCGGTCAAATTATGCAGGGCCATGTGGCCTTTCTTCTATCTCTAAAAAGTCCAGGGCACCTCTGACCATGTTTGAGGAAAGCCCGAGGGAGCAATGACCAACAAAAGGAATAGCGATTATGCCAGCAAAGGATGGAAATTTGCCTAAATGAATATATTAAAGGCTGCACTCAGAAAATGGAAATGTTAGTTTTTAAATAGAGGCAGAATGGTGTTGTGATTAAGACCCTGATCTTTGGGGTCTGACACAGCAGGGCTGACGTCCCAGCTCCAACACTTAATAGCTGGGGTAACCTTGGGCAAGTTATTCAACCTCCCGGAGTCCCTGTTTCCTCATCTATAAAATGGGAGGAAATAAGAATACTCCCTACATGGAGTCATTGTTAGGGATTAAAGAAAGAAAACTTAGCAAATATGCAACCTAATCAATGTTAGTTATTATTATCATCATCACCAGTAATTACAGGAATTACAACAATAGCACATAGAACATGTAAAAGGCAATGCCAGTCACCATGCCACGGATCAGGAGTACCCAGGAAAAGACTAGTCTTCCTCAGCTTCCAGCTTCTTATCTTATATACTACAGAACTATGTCTATGACCTTGCCAAGCTGTAAATAACACTAATATTTGCTATATCTGAACTTGCTATAATCCAAATTTTATTTTATTCTGTTTACACTCTGAGTATTTTAACATCTCTCTCTTTCAAACACACACACACACACACACACACACACACTGCAGACACAGGAATATGATTATAAGCATACATGGATGCAGATTACACCAATATAAGCCAGCAGATAGGTGGATAGAAAATCAGTACACATGCCCCAGAATGAGAGGAACATAATTATCAGCGCTATTTTGACAACTCTATTCAAGGATACTCAATTATGAATTGAATGACAAAAATAAACTCTTTAAAATACTGAAAGCATGACCCACTGTATCTTTACTCGGAAGAGTCCTTTAAAAGCTGAGGTTAAATTATAATCAGATGGCAAAAGGATAAGGACCTCACCTCAGGGCACTTCTTTGGGATAAATGACTGGTTTTTGTCCTCATTGGAAAAGATGGTTGGCCCAAAGCACCATGGGGCCAGTGACCCCTTGCTGGTCATTAATTGTTACTGAATTCCCTGGAACCAAGGTCATTATCACTAGTATAAACTTAAATAAAAATTCCAGAGACATATGGATTTCTTTTAACAGTTAGTCTAATTTCTTTTGGTTTTTATAGGGCATTACTATAGAATTACTGTTCAATACATTAGCTCTGTAGTTGGTTTGTCTTAACACTTGATCCTGCTTAAAGTAAAGGTTTATTGGACATAAAATAAGAAATGAAGGAAAGAAAATGAAAAACAGGAAATCCTGAGAGGGCCTATTCTGTACCTGGAATTCTCAGAAAGTCATTATCCATGGGACTGACAAATTTGTTTCCTTGGTAATCTGCCAAAACATTATAATGTTTACATGTACAGGTTCAAGAATTTCATTTCAAATTTTAAAATATGTACATATTCCACATATATAGACTCCTGGGCAAAGTTTTGTTTTGTGGTCTTTCATCTCCTCATGTCACAAAAGAAAAAATTTTGGAGGGATTTTGTGAGATTCTTATTTCTTTAAGCTTAAGGGAATATATATTGTATTCTTACACACAGGCACAAGCCCATTATGCTAGCAAAGCATATGTTTTTCTAGCTTTAGTCTAAAGATACTCAGTTATTTAGTCTTAAATGGAATTATCCACACATATATGAAATAATATCTGATGGCAAGTAACAATCATTTAAGAAGCATGTGCTATGTGCAACTCAGTGTATATCCTTATGTATCGATAGTTAGGCTGTTTCTTCTGGAAGAGTCTAAATTTGAAACACTGGTTAGATGCACTGGGGTGTCATATAGGCAGTCTCTGCTAAGAGCCTTTAGGGGTTACCATCTCACGTAGATAAACGTGCTTGTCCACTTGCCTCATATTTTACAAGCTTATAATTTTTCTTTTTTTTTAATTTTTATCTATTTATTTGACAGAGAAAAACACAGCTAGAGAGGAACACAAGCAGGGGAAGTGAGAGAGGGAGAAGCAGGCTTCCCGCCGAGGAGGGAGCCTGATGTGGGGCTCGATCACGGGGCTTCCGGGATCATGACTTGAGCCAAAAGCAGAAGCTTAACAACTGAGCCACCCAGGTGCCCCAAGACTACAATTTTTCTTGCTAGCTCCCTTTCCCATCTTGCCTAAGTTATGCTACCAGAAATTGAAATATACCAACTCAATTAGTCTTATAAGGTTCTATCATCTAATGATCTCACCCAATAGCCCCCTGTTTTAACTGCAGATCTCAGCTATTGATGTGAGCCTTGCCCCCTCCCTACCTAGAAGATACCCAGGACAAAGTAATGAAGGAGTGAAGTCGGGTTGAGAATATTACTCGTTGCTCAATGTGTATAGCTGCTGTGCAAGCAAATGTGTAAGACTAGGCTACTGTCCAATGTCAGATATAAGAGATGACCAGATTTACAGGAGTACAGAAGATTAAAATCATTGACAGAGAGGGAATCTTACAGATCCTAAGTGTCCAATTCTCTCATCTTATAAATGGGGAAACCGAAACCCAGAGAAGTTAAGAGACTGGCCGAGGCTCCCGGATCTGAATAATGGCAGAGGCGGTATTAAAAACCAGGTCTCCTGTGTCCTAGTTCAGCATTCTACACCGGGTTGCTTCTCATTTTCATTACAAATGAAAAATCCAACTTCAGTAAGAGCGATTTAACTTGCCGGGCCTATAACAGAACCAAAGTGGGCTCATTCAAAGAGGGATATTCTCAAATTTGGGTTTGTAACGGAGGTAACAATTATCTTGAAGGTCGAAAATTAATATAGTAGGACATTAACCTATGCTGGATCTGATGCATAATGTTTTACACTTCGTGAACACGAGGAAGGGGGCAGGTGATGAGGGAGCAAGATGTGACTCAAAGGAATTGGTGGGGATTTGGAAAAGAGAAAGGGACTATATCCCAAATGTTCTTTCTTTAATGAGTGAGGACCCTGGCAGGGCCACAGGACACCTCTAGAGCGGTCCCCACTCAGGGATAGGAGCTGCATTTTACACCATACCGTAGATGCTTCCCATTTAGTGAATAAATTAACATGCCGGTTCCTCTTCCCTATTTGAGGTCAATGAACTCATTCAATGTTTGTCTCCAATGCCTCTGTGAATGAAAAAAAAAAAGTCTCCAAAACAAGAGTATACCCCATCAAGAAACAGTTTTTATTAGGTTGAGCAAAATTATTCTTTCTGGGTTCCAACATCTGGGAGCATAAGGGAATTCAGCTTGTAGAATGGTTTGTGCTAATATAAGAAGGGGCAAAAAGAAGAAGAGAAGATACACAAATTTGAAATTTCATCTTTTTTGAACCAAGCATTGTGCTGCCCTCCCACCCCCACCCCCAGTGACCAAATAGTGGACACAGGAGAAAAAGACTTAGCCCTTCGCTGTGACAGTCAGTCACATATTTGAACCAAGATGGAAAACTAACATTCCTCCAAACCAGCCCAGTCACTTTAGGCAGGCCAGAGAGGCATGTAATATAGAGGCTGAGGTATATGTGGCTTCCTCCTTTCCTCCCACGTCCTGAAAAAGTACGGAAGTGTGGATTATCCATTCCGGACTCCCGGGTGAAGGCACCTTTGCCTTTTGGAATCCCTCTCCCGCGGTCCAGCTGGAGACTATAGCAGGGACCACTAATTTCTCGCAGCACCATGCCTACGACTTCTGCCCCTCCTTGGCAGTTCAAGAGATGTGACAAACGTGCTCACAGGACATGGTACACAAAGGCATTTCTGAGTAGAAAGAAGTTCGACGTCCTATTTCCTCCTTCCACTACGATTTCTTCAGAATTAGATTGTACAACAATACCTCATTTCCTTTATTATTATTTCTGGAAAGGACGGTTTATTAAATTTGTTTAGGTGTAAATATAAGATAATTTTTAAACTTGGGACTTACTTTGAAAATTGCCAAGTTCAATATTTATGTATGTCAGTGTCTTCCAGAGAAAGATAATAGTCAGTGACAACTGCTCGTGATGAGATGTCTAGAATAGCAGCACTTTTATAAAATTCTTTCTGAAAGATCACTATTGATGAAATATCTCTGACAAATATAAACAAATACTGTTATTTTTTGCAAATGTTATGACATCATAAATAAGCACAGTTCCAAATGAGTGAAATACGTAACCATCTAAAAATAAACTAATATTTTAGGATGGGGATTCTGTAGCTTCCCCCTCCCCAGGACTGTTATAATTTCTTAGAAGAAATTTAGCACACACTCCTTATATGCCCGCTACCATTCTGGGAGTTGTTGGAAATATGGAGTTCCTGGGATTACCCTAGACCTAAATCCAGAAAATACACGTTATACCCTTCCTTAAGGCTGATCTCACACAAGGTGAAATAAAGAGCAAAGCAGGACCCAGATGGCCAGAGTAGTAGCAGAAAAGCCATTGGAATCAGAGCCAGGGACTTGGCTTAAGGTCCTGGCTCTGAGGCTAATTAGATCTTTGGGCAATGTTACTGAGCTTCTGTTGGCCTCACCTTTCTCATCTATAAAATGAAGGGACTGGACTGTAATCTCTGAGAGTCTCTTCAGCTCACAGGGAAACCTGGTCTCTTCCTATAAGAACCTAGATTCTTCTGAAAACCTTCCCTTGAGACCTGGCTAGGTTCATTATTACTTTTATATGAAGCTAAACTATTCATTTTCTGTATCTGTGAAATGGGTACAAAAAACCCCTACCTATCTCACAGTGTTGTCATGGGAACTAAAGCAATGTAAGTCAAAGAGCTCTATACACCAAAAAGAGCTGAACACCATAAAATCTTTATTTCATTCCCTCAGAGGTAGATGAGTGATCGAATTAAAAGTCTTCCCCAAGTTATCTTTGTCTTAGGAGAGATCAAAGGCACTTAGCTAAAGGGATGAGAGTCTAACAGTAGAATGCCAAGCACCAACTAGCCTCAGGTGGGAAAACTGCATTCTTAAAAGCTCTGCAAGCATTCCCTATTGTTTTTAAACCCGGTTATTTAATCAAACCTCAAGAAGACTTTACTGGTGGAACTCACAGACTTGCTCAAGCTACAGAGAATATCTATATATTGGTAGGAGAGGGCCAGTAAGCAAATGTTCTGTTAATGATTAAAGATCTCACATTTCAATCCTGAAAACTCTCATGTTGTTTTAGGCCCACCAGCACAAGCATAAAGCTAGCTTAATAAACCATAGCATGTGAAAAATTCACTGTGATTGGGGTATACCCGAGAAGTCCCCCGCTGAAGGGGACCTGTGGGAAGCATACAGTCCACCCACAGCCCTGTCTTGAAACCAGACAGATAAAGCTGTCTGCTAGAAAATTGAGATTCCTTTTCACTTTTTTCCACAATTGCAAAGTTGTTTGTGGGAGGCCCCGGAATCATTTATAACTGAAAGAACAGGAGCAGCCACCTTCAAACTCTAGTTTCAATAGGTCTGAAATCCTTCTGGAAACCCAAAGCGACTGCACCATTTGGTATCCCCAGAGAATATGAGCAACAGATAAAACTAATCCAACCCAGTGGAAAGAAGGGTCACTGTGGAACTCAGCCTAACTTCTTAGTAACATTCAGACATCACCACAACTTTCCTTTCCCCATCATTTCCATGTACCGTAGAGCTTGAATTCATAATTCATACCCTTATTTTAAATCCCCACCTCTAAGGGAACTTGTAAGGAACACTGACACGTTTGTGTCCAAAAAAAACAACAACAAAAACAAAAAACAAAAAAAAACCCTCCCAAACAGTTACAGGGAAAGCTCTGAGGTAGAGTTCTTTCCCCAACAATCAGAAGGCTGCATACCTGGTTTATGTGAGTTGCTAGTTCTCATGACCTCCTAATCCCCAGTGAACACTCTAGGGACATGGCTATTCCTACCAGAGTAGCCACCATTTCAATCAGACCTCCTCACACAACTTACTCATAATTTCTGCAATATCTAGCTGGCAAGTGAAGCCCAACGGGGACTCATAGATACAAACAAAAGCTTGCTACAATCACTGTGTGTGGGGAAACTGAGGAATACCCAAGCAGTCTACTCGGAGCCGCAGACAGAAATACAAAGACATAGAATGTATCACGGTTTCCTGAAATTCAAAATACCAAACTTCTATGATATAATCAAAGAATCAGACCTAATTCTGCCCTTATTATCTTGGGTATGTCAAGATTAATGTTGCAGAAACATTTTAAGCCACTGTCTATCAGCAATTTGATGAAAGGAAAAACTAACGTCTCACAAGTAATGTTGAAAGCACCATGATTTGAAAGAAACTACTATTAGTAAACTAAACTGCAGCCTAAATAAAGAAAATTACTGCTGTTAAGACATACTGTTCTGAGAATTATCAGGAAGAGTACCAAAATGCGAACACTGCCGTATATAAGAAATTATTCAGCTATGCATTTGAGTAATTCTGCATTTTAATTTAACCCTTTGAAACATTAATCAAACCATGGCTAATTATAGGAATTAAGGAATTAAACGATGGAATCTTCTAAAAGATATTATTTAAAAGGCAGTTTATACAATTACTTGTATAGATGTTTGCTTTAAAGAGGAAAACAGTTCTACTGTAATGAAAAGGGTCTTAGAAAATTAAATTAACAAGGGGGGACCAGGCTGATATGAAACTAAATTAGCATCAAATGCAAATTACAGGGTACTTAATGGTAGAAACAGGTGCAGAGAAGAACCCTAAATGAGATAAATGAATAAAACATCCCTCTCCACAAATGTGGAAGCTGACACAAAGTCAATGATATGAATAATTCAGCAGCCTGCACACTGCTGTTGAGGTCAGCCTGCCTTGACCTTTGAAACAGGAAGTAAAATTCAGTTCAAATTTGAGTGACTGGAAATATAACAGTTATTTGTTTTTTATATTAAAAAACCCACAAAATTTTCCTAAAATACAGATATAGGAAAATGCAAGAGGATTATAGTTTGAACTAAAGAGACATTACATAATCAAAGGAGTTGGTAAACAAAAAATTTAAAAATCACTAGATAGGATTTTACTCAAATCATGTCTCAAAATATGGAAATTCTAAAAACAAAACAAGTGAAATAGGACTATATGCTGGGGCTGGGCTTACTGATCAAATTCCCTGGGAGAATAAATTTCTGAATTTTTACCCTTCCTTCAAACCATTTTGTGTGTTGAGGTCAATGTAAAAAAATATTTTTAATTAGCCATGTATTCTTATTAATAATACAAAGGAATCTCTCACATTTGTAAGACAAAATTTTGTTAGATTTCTAAAAAATCCTTATGAAGCTGCTCTTTTTTTTAATTCTTCAAACACTGATTTAATAAACACTACAGCCCCCAAATTAGTTTATCTTATAAAAATGCAACCGGAGTTCTAAAAACAAATCATTCTCATAACTAAACATCTGCAGTGATTTTATGTCCTCTACGCTTTTTTTCCTTTGCATGTTTCAAAAGTATTTTGTACAGTCAACTAGTGAAAGTATTTTCTTCATTTCAAATTGAATTTGGTGCTGCTAGAGATTAACATGGAATGACAACAAACCAATTTCTACAAGCAAGAAAGACAGCAAAATATATATGGTATATCACCTCATTCTTATTTTATAGGATGGCATAAAAGATGTTTGATAATAGCAGTTATCTCTGCCCTTTGACTGGTTCTATTAATGGGACCCACAACTTGGCTATCTACCTTTCATCCATCTACTGTACTTGTCAGATGAAAGATTATGTTGAAAGATGAGCTTAATTTTATTTTCTAGATTTAGAAGGATTAAAGTAACATACACACACGTGTACACACACATGCACACACACGCACACACACACCGACCATCTATGAGAGAGCAGTGGTAAACTAGATCTACAATATAATAGAAGTCATAGGAAGAAGTTGAGATATGCTTCTTCTAAATCCAAGTGTTCAGCAGAAGCAAAATTAAAGATGCAGAGTGTGTTGTTTTTTTAATTATTATTATTATCATATCGGCAAAATCACTCCTCACTCGACATTTAATAAAGGGTGATAGACCAAACATTGCTGATTTGGGGCTTGGCGTAATGACCGACCTGAGCGAAGGTTTGTGTACAAAGTGGCTCCCCATTAAATAGGACTCTGTGGAACCAGCTGGTTCTCATTTTGAAACAACCGGTTTCTCTATCCCCAAGTGCTAAAGAAAATAATCCCTGCCATCTATGACTACACACTTTCACAGAGGCAGCAATGAGAATTTGATTGTGGAGATAATTAAAGTCATTCCTGGAACTTCCATGAAAAAAAAGGGGGGGGGGGCAAGAGGTGGGTCAAGAGAAAGAATAGTCAATGATAGTGTTTGAAATTAAACTATGACAAATAATTTGGAGTGCAGAAGAGGAAGGGGGAGCCCCCGCCCTTCACGGAATTCAGTTGAACTGGCTCTATTTTCTTCTCCACTCTGCTGCTCCGGGGGTAGGCCCGAGATGCCCTCAGTCAGGGCCACAGCCCCCAGCGTCCGGTTTGGACACAGAAGAAACAAAACATAGCCCGAGAAACTCCCTATTGCTGATGACACATCGTGAGGAGATTTTTTTTTTTAAGTTTCAATCTTAAATACAATAGCCAGAGAGGAATCCATTTGGATTCTTCAATAGTCATCCTGGGTTGATCTGAGACTGTTTTAACATGAAAAAAGAAGAGGCAGAAAAAGAAATCAGGCATTTGAAGGCTTTCCTCTTAATGTTAGGGAGAGCTTGATTTCTGTTTTTGTTTTGTTTTATTCTGTTTAAGGCCATGCTGTTCCATAAGAATCAAGGCTTAAATGGCCGGAATGACATTCAGCTGAGCCTACAGTCCCTGCACGCCTGTAGATTTCATGGGCTTGGGGGGGTGGGGGGGGGACGAAAATACCCGTAATCTGTCTGGCTGCTCTATCTGCCTTTAACAGGAAGGAGAGATGGGTTCCATGAGGACGATCCGGGGCCTCTCAATTAACCTGATTAGTTCACATTGCTCTCATGAATGGCACATTATCTTGGAAATAGGGAAGAACTTCCTTCCTCCAGTAGACGGCAGGAGCCCCCTAAAGCCACAGTGATGCAGCCTATCAAATGTGAGTGCCCTCTGCTTCTCCTCCCTCTTGCCAGCTAGCAGGTCAGAGAGCCCTGGCAGACGTGCTGCCTGATTGGATTTTGTGTCCTAAGGACAGGAGGCAAGCTCCCGCCTGCCCAGGTGGCCTTGGAGAAGGCTGGGAAAAGGGATGCCCTGTGGGCAACTTCAAGCCTCTTCTTTCAGAGTCAACCAGGCACATGATGGGATTGAGGTGGGGGACAAGAGGATTGTGGGAGGGAGAAAAAGGGAGAGAGAGGAGGAGACAGTGTTGGAGGGGTTGGAGAGAGAATTCATTAACCCTTCAATCACTGGAGTACCATGGCAAATACACCTGCCTGAAAGCAAAAAGGGTGAATTCTTAAGTTTTCTAACATGATATAAAACAAAGACACTGCCGAAAGAGGTTGCCCTAATAATGACTTCACATCTGATATAATAATGGGAATCACAAATTTTCCATACAAAATAAAGCTTTCTCCCAAACCCTCTGAAATTGGCTTGTTTGCAAAGGATTCTGTGTGTGTGTGCACGCGTGTTTTAAATTCATGTTATCGTGTGTAATAGACATAGTAGTTAACAGAATATATTCTTGAAAATGTGCTTTGTGAGAATGTCAACAGCAGGGTTTTTCACTTACTTGTCTGCTCTGTGATTTACTTGATCAATTAAATAGTTAGGCAATGAGGGGATTTGCATGGTAATCGTGGGAAGATTAACATTTTTAAGTGTAACAAATTTAATATTTTATCTTACATTTTCTGTTTCTCATCATTCTTTAATGGCAGTGCATTTTCACTTTATTGTGTAGTTATAACAAGCTTGTCTTAATGCAGAGAGATGAGACCACCAGCTTCAACAACCCCATTTCTGGCTCCTTTCATCCTTTCTTTCATTTCACAAAAACATACCCCAAGCACTCACTACACAGCAGTGAGGCACTATGCTGAGCGTGGGGATAGAGCAGTGACAGCACAGGCATATTACGGCCCTCTGGGGCTTACAGTCTACCTCCTAAAGAGTTCACCTGCCTCAGCAATACCAGAGGGAACTAAAATTAGAATTTCAGAGCTGGAAAGGATCTTAGAGAGCTCTTCATTGCAGTCCTTGTTTTAAAAATAACATCCATCTTCTTTGAATATGATATATGTGCCCGGGACTGTGCTAAGTACCCGTCGTATATTACCTACTTATTTCTTACCACAACCCTATGAAATAAGAACTACTATTCTTACCCTTATCTTACAGATGAAGAAACTGAGGCTTTGGAAAGTTCAGTGAGCTGCCCGTAGCTCCAGAGTCAACTGTGGTGATTTGATCTGAGGTACTCACAGCATGTGGTCTTAACCAACATGTAGACTGCCTTGTAGGCAGCCATAAAGCCCCGGAGTTTGCCCAAGTTCAATACCACTGAGTACAAACTAAAAGGTCAATGCCGGAATATTTTTCCTCTGATCATTATCCCCATGTAAAATAGCAGTTTTCTATTAAAAAAATCAATATATTCTCTCTTTGCCACTAATATTCCAAATTACTGGTTTTTTTCCCAACTCTGAGGCACTGAAAGCTCTATGAGGGCAGTACAATGTGTGTCTGATTCACTGTTATATCCCCAACCCCGAAAGCAGTGAATGGCATAGA
Source organism: Spilogale gracilis (assembly GCA_004023965.1). NCBI lineage: Eukaryota > Metazoa > Chordata > Mammalia > Carnivora > Mephitidae > Spilogale > Spilogale gracilis. The sequence goes on along the minus strand of PITA01003693.1, from coordinate 67,552 downwards.
GTAGAGGTTCAAAAAATTCTTGTGAAAAGAAAAATGAATGAATGACTGCTCACCCAAGAGGACTTAGTTACAATGATAAACTTCAGTAAGGCATTTCTGCTTCTAAGAAAGTCCCATGGCAATCATCACATTAACAATCCACATAAAATATATTATATTCAAATTGCAAGCATCTGATATGATTCAGGCACCTACCACGTACTCTGCCCTGAGCTAGATATATTAACCCTCACACTTCTTCAAAACTGAAATGACCTTTCCCATTTTAAAGATGGGAAACCAGAATCCCCTGAGGCTCAGGTATTGGTATGTAACAGATCCTCAGCTAACGGACTCCTAAATCAATATCTCTTCTATCCCACTCTGCCATGTCCCAGATTTCTCTTTGGATTAGTGCCTATTTTTTCCCAGTGAAACACAAAATGGTTTACTCACCAAAAGAAATGAGGACTCAAATATTGTCCCAGAAACAGGTTCAACATTTACATGTCATATTATTATTATGTTGAATCTCAAAAGTTAAGTGCCAAATCTCCTAAGAAAAATTGTTCAGATACAAAGGTTTAGATTAATGCTTTGGACCAAGGGTGAATTATGGATATGAAAAAAAATAAGTGAGACTTCATGATATACTGAAAACAGTAGGGTTTTTTTACTGGGCAATTGAGGTGGGGAGATAAAATTAGGTTGAGAGTTAAGAGAAGGGATTTCTGATCACTTGCCTTTGTCACTAAATAAAGTTCCTTGGGCTGTGTGACTCAGTTTACCCACCGTGAAATGGAGTTAATTTGTGCCCTCACATTAGTGTGAAGAGAATTCTCTGAAGTATATACCATAAACATCCCTAAAGCTTTCAAGTACCATTCAGATGTAAGCTACTAGGACACTCTTAATTAATGGTCAAGGACTTTGTTTGTTTTGTGTTTCGGTGGATTCTTGCATGCCAGGGTTCAGATGCTGGTCTCCAAGGGAACACAGGAACAGCCAGAACACGACACTCTACTCCCACAGCCACAGAAAGAAAGAGTCAATTTTTTAAACATCTCCTGAGATGTACACCATTCATCTGAGATTATAATCTGCCTTTAAGAAAACACCAAAATTGTAGAGAAACATGAGTTTGCAACATTGTCTGTAATAGTTTCAAAGATAATCAACTTTCTTTTCTGAAGAACTTTCTAATGAATACAAAAGAGACTTCTCATTTTTCATCTTGGTTTTTGTCTTTATAGAGAGAGAGAGAGAGAGAGAGAGAGTGTGTGTGTGTGTGTGTGTGTGTGTGTGTGTGTTTGTGTGCGTGTGTAGGTGTGGGTGTGAGGGAAATTGAACCTGATATAGGACCAAGGTTCTTCAAACTAAGTTTCCATTTTGTGAGGAAACTTCACTATCGCATCCAAGAGTACTAAACATGATGTTCTAAGACACTACTGACATCAGAATACCAATAAAAGGAAAGCATATCAAAAATAGGAGAAAACCATTATTCTACAGAGCAATAATAAGTAAGTTACAAGTAGGGTGATTGTCTGATACTCAGATAAAGTGCAGGGGAAAAGCGTTAGACAAATCATGGTTGCTTTGAAAAGATGGAGGAGAAAGCAACTTCTGGCCATCCGAACAGCTGTCAGCCTGCGTGGAGAGTACCGTGAAGGGCAGGCAGAGTACTTGGGGTCCTAGCAGGATCCATGCAAAGAAGTAGCAGCTAATATCATGGAACTAAATACCCTAACATTTCCCTTTGCTAAATTCCAATTCATTGATTGAGAAAGACAAGGAAATGTTACTTCCATCCTGAAATGCCACATCTGTAGTGTTCCTACCCCACACAAGGGCCCTTCTGGTCTACCCACCCACACATATCAGATCAATATTTGGTCAGTCAAGCAGCAAATGAACAAAAAGTTCTTGAGGGTTTCTTGATATTGATTAAAAGGGCATTTTTTCCTAAAGCACTACAAACTTTCCATGAACCAAAATCTGAGTATCTTGCCAAACGTCTCTATGATGTGTGTAGCGACCACATCCAGGTTAAAAATGCAATGTGCAATTTGACTATTATTGTCTCTTTTTTCTCTGCCCTGGCACTGAAAGTGTTAAAGAAAACAATAAAAGAACAAGTAAGTGTACAGGGTAGGATTTACTGGCATTTACTTTTAATCTATGGTCCTTCACTCTGTAGCTTATCGGGCCTCTGTCAGTCCTTTTTCCTCCTTTATACTTCACGAGGAGCCCCCCATGCTGCTACTGAGAGACAGAGCCCAAGTGTCTATAAGCTTTTTGTCAGGTAAAAAGAGAAGAAAAAGGAAAGGAACAAGAGGAAAAGCAAAGCTAAGAGGCATCTATTAGATGTCACTAGGCTTTTGTATTCATGTCAATGATTCAGGATTAGAGTATTTGAAATAATCTTATTGAGAAGAATCAAAAGGCCCACCGAGTGAGAGCCTGCTCTGTAGCATATGGCAAAGGCACGAACAATATCTTATTAAAGATGTGTTGGCTAACACTATTACTTTATATTATATTACAAAACTATTGTGCCTCCAACAGTTAGCGGGATGGTATAGTTACCGAGTGCCATTTTGGAGGTTATTGTGTGGGATCAAGCTATATAATTTGCCAGCTTGTCTAGTTACGTCTCTCCAAGTAGGGTTTTCAGGCAAGTTTGGAACTGAAACGAAGCACTTCACCTTCAAAAATAAAAATCCCCAAAGCACAGCGAAGACCACTCGGTTCCCACTGAAAGTGGAGTATATATTATACAGATGAAACGCCAGTGGTATTCTTTTCTCCCAAATCAGGTTCATTAAGTTTGCATCATTTACCATATGTGACCCCCATCCCCCACTGAAAATATGCAGGGTTTTTTTTTCCAGCTTGATTCCCCTCCCCGTGAAGAACACACACACACACACACACACACACACACACACACACTCAGCTTCACACTTTAGCAGGATTAAGGCAATTAAAATTCTATTACAATAAGTACTGTAACATTAAAACCTTCATTTGCTTCTGGACAAAGGCTTGTAACTGGAGAGTTTGCAAGGGAGATTTATCTTCACCTACCCACACCTTTAAAGCCAGTAGGCAACCAAAAACAAACCTGTACTGTTCACCATATTTCACTGACTGCAACTGGAGCATTTAGGTCACTTTTATATTGTCCAGAACAGGATAGAGTTACCCAGTTTGTAAAAGGAGGGCTAGGACCCGCAAGAGGAGAGAATGAGGAATTAGCAACCTATTTCAGATAATGCCAATTAAAATGACCAAAATATCATCTCTTTATATGAAGGAAACTCTAAATGGAGTTTTTAAAATCTTCTTAGAGAGTTTGGTTGGGTCCCAGCCGTAGGGAGGAGCGAGGGGAATTTATCAATGGAGAGTTGCCCTTGGGGAGGGTTTTGGGTTTTGTTGTTTTTTTTTCCATTCTAAGCAACTGCAGTTAGAAAAGTAAAAGCATATTTAATATAGTGATATATAATCTCATCACAAACTGACTACGCAAAGTTGCTAGATGACACACAGGGGACTTGGTACTGCTTTTCTGTATTTTTCCAAAACTGTCACAAAAGCAAAGTTTCGAGGACAGGGATGAAAAACCCCCACCACGAGCAGATGCCCAGACCAGTTACATGCATACACTGCTGATTCTCTGAAGCTTCGTTAAATACATTTCTTGGAAGTTGCTGCCATTACTTCCTTTACAGGAAAACCACTGTTGTTCATTATACAGTGTCTGCAGTAGTATTATACCATGTAAAAGTACTTTGCATCATGATATATTGTCAGCATATTTGAAATGCATGTTAATGTATCCTGGCTGTGTATTTGGGAATAGCTCATAGCAAATGGAATACAGACTGCTATTAGCTTATTGTATTTGCTATTTTCTTATCACGGTAGCAAACTGCACACAAATGTACACGGCTCATCTCATATTCAGAATGGTATTATCTGATATGTGGTAAAATTTAGAGTGATACGCTCTCACATAAGCCTCATCGCTAATAATCACATAGGAATTCCCACTGAGAAAACAAATGCTTAAATACACTAGGGTTAATAAACAACCATAAATTCATGTTCCATGTCAATGCTGGCTTTTCACTTTTGGAAAAATGCAAACCTCTCAAGTCAACCAAGAAGACAGCAATTATCCTGCCTGGGGCAATTTTAAAGGGTGAATTCCTCCTCCTTTTATTTTAACCGAGCTTTCAAGGTTAGGAAGTCAGATGATGTAAAGGCTTATCAGAACTCCAAGAAATGCATTTACACCTCTAGTTGTTCACACTCCAGACAGCAGTTTGTGTATGTTACACTGTGATTACGTGCAGTGGTTGGCCCTTCTAAAAACTGGGTAGAGGACAAAATAGTAAGAGTTAAAAGGTCAACGAAATGAAACCCTGGGGAAAAGCCTCATTTGCAACAAAGTATATGTTATGTTCACCGAGTTGAGGACTTTATTATACACCCCATCCCACTCTATGGTAATTCTAAAGTTTTACTATTGTCTTCCTGTTATATAAATACATCAGGCGAGTTTAAGCAGGAAATTAGCTGTTGATAAGACAACTTGGACTTTTCTAAAAAGTTCAGTCATAACATTTATACCTCTCCATTGAAGAATGGATCTTGAGAAAAATTTCTTCTCAGAACAACCCTGGCACGGTCGAGCTTTTCATATGCTGTATGCCATGTAAATTCAACAGGTAAAAATAAGCACTGTATTATTTTCACTCCTGAACATTCTATTTCAGACAATAATCATAAAGCAAATTCAACTAATGTTACCCAAATGAAAGTGATCTAGACAGGGAAGATCTTTAGACAATCCTGGAAAAGACAAATACAGACTTGTTTTGCTTTGTTTTATTTCTTTCTTTTTAGGACACCCTTGGGTCAGTGAGTGAGGCCGGAAGAGCAGTGATTCTGAACAAGTTTTTCATGCTATAAAATTCATGTATTTTTTAAAATGTATCACAAGGCTTACATTGCAAACATAGATATAGCGACCTTATCAATGGAAAAGAAAGACAAATCTGTTAAAGTTATAAGTAAATCCAAAATTTTTAGAGATATATTAGTCAACAGGCTTTAAAAATCTGTTTATAATACCAGCCACAGAGGAACTCAAAGCGTGCAGGCTATTCAAGCCATGTTATATCTCAAAAGGACTATGTCTAAATTCACATGAGACAGGAAAATGTAATCTGAGGAAGAATTTCACCCTTTATTATTCCTTTATTATTTCTATCTATTAAAAGAAAAAATTTCACATGTTAACTACCCAGGATCCACAATGCAAGGACATGAAGAATTGCGCACTTATTTGGTCCCTTTACTTAGTGGTCTATTTCATCAATCACACTGATCCTAGATTGAAAAAGCAACCAAACAAACAAATATTGAGCCGTACCCTATCATGCCTTACTGGAAATAAGCACAACTAATCTGGCCGGAAACGTCAGGGCTCTGTGGGAAAGGATTCCTATAGTATAATTCGTGTAATTCGAAGAAAGAAATGTTTTCATAAGACCATCTGTATTCACCCATATCATTGCTCAAAGATAGTTTAGTGAGTCAAGGACAGGAAAATAAAGAGTTTTGTGAAGCAAATCAAGAACGGATGGTAACCCTAACCAACTAGATATAGAATAACAGTCTGCACACTTAATACATTCAGTTTGAGTATTTATAAAAAAGTTTCCATGTAGGTAGAAAAGGGAAGACTTTTTTTTCGTAGATTCAGAAAAACTGGGTTCCCAATTCAGACTACCCTGTGTGACTTTTGTCATTACCATCTTTTCTGATTCTTACAAAGTAAACCTAATTAAGAACCTCCCTCATTAGTCTTCCAGAAAAATTAGCACAGCTTATGCTAATTACTCCTGCAAAATTTAATAAACTCGTTGAAATGGGAATAGTCTAATGAGGTTTTATTTATTGAACTAAGATAACTCCAAGGAAAAAGGTTAGGACACAAAGATATCCAATGTGGTAATAAAACTACAATTTATTCAATTTCTAAACACGAATTTTATTGCGAACCTTTTAAATTCAAATATGAGTTACTGGGTGAATATGTTAAATCAATCTAAACCTTAATCTAATAACAGCAAGTCAGTTTTTACTTTTTACTTTAACAATAATTACCACACATAGCCGTTTACCTCCATGATAATGAAATTTGCTGTTATTAGTTCCTGGTCATCGGTTATTAAATGTAACACACATGACTTTTTCCATGTCTACACAGCCCAAATAACTGGATCGTTGGGCACATCCTGGTCTTTATAATTCTTAATCAAGCCATTTGGCATCAGGCCAAAGTATAACCCGGGAGTCAACTCCACAAGCACACCTTCTCCATTTACAGAAATCTTCCTCTAAACTTTTTTGGAGTGACTTGACAAATCGTCATAAATGTAAAAAGAATTTGGGTCGTATTTTTCTTACTTTGTTGCATGCTGTTATAAAAGAAATAGAAACTCACGTTCTAAATCACGACATGCAACTGCTGATTTTGTTAATTCCACTTTTTTGGATAGAATATGCCAAGCTGATGTCCCCAAATCACTGGCAGCAAATAATATAGCCAAAATTTAACGGAGAAATAGCTTAGCCTGCACCATTGCCGTATGACCAAAAAAACCTCTTCTATCTATCCTATAAATAGTTTTCCTGAATAACCACTGCTAAAAGTCTTTTGACTGATAAAAATAGCAGTGTTCTTCCAAAATCCGAAGGACAAGCCAAGGGAGCTAAAAATTATTGGTGCCCAAAAGGTGACTTCGTGTTAAAACTATGCTAAATCCTAATGCAGTGATTGCCTGCACCTTCAGCTCCATGATTGCATATTGTGTGCCTCTTGTAAAAACAGTTACTATTGCTACTGAAGGCAGGCCCCATAACCTATTTTTGCAAAATATGCAGAGATTCACATCCATAAATCTGAAAGCAAATCAAACCCTAAGCACGTAACGCAGATATTATGCAATCGGTAATACAGGATCAAATTGGAAACTATGAAATTCAAACACGGTTGCCATCATTTTTTTTTTTCCCTTTGCAGCAATTTTATGGAATTGAAAAATCTTTTCTATTTTGCCCTTCCTTGTGTGAGTTCTTTCCTTGTTGTTATTTTCTCCTCTCATTGTTAAAAATGAAAGTTTCACGTATCAGCAGAGACAGGTCTGGAGCTTTTAAAACCTTTGGCAGACTCAAGGACAAATAAATTCTGAAAACTCAGATGCAAATAAAAATAGCTAAATGGGGTTTTGCATATCAGCTGGCATCACTGCTTGAAAAGACAGTTCAGGGGAGACAGTGGCAATCGCTAGCAAATAAACATATGTTGAGGCTTCTGCAGTTCCACTAGGTTTCAGCTGGTTTTAAAACACTCCTCTCTTAAGAGACCAACATTGGCTACACAGCTTTCCACTTTGTCAAACCAAAAAGGGAAAAAATGAAAAGGAGAAATGTCATGAGTAATATCTCTCAAGCCACCAACAGTATAAAGTGCATACTTATTTTGCCTAAATTGTTTGAACTACCCCAGCCAAGAAAAGGTTTTAAGTACCCTACTGGGACAGATGCTAGGCGGCAACAATAGAAGGCACACTAATGCAATCCAGGTAACACAATCCTGTTTCAAAAACACGGGCCGGGCTAATTACAGCGCTGCTGAGTCAAGTTTCTTATGCCATCGCAACCCGCAAGAACAGGTCAAAATCAAATGTTATTCAAACCACAGTCATATCAACCTTCCATATCAGAGTCACGGCTTAAAACCAAATGAAGAACTTAAAAGCTTAACCCATTCACAAGCAAAAGAGGTGTTTTCATTGCGGGTGGCAAGGTAGGGTGCTTGTCATCACCCACACCAAAAGGAACCATGCGGCAGAACAGAATACTGATAGTTTCAAAGTTTGGGGGACTGTTTGGGCTGGCCCTTTGATCAGAACACTTTCATTTTAAAGAAGCGTTAAGAAAAACTCAATTAAAACAAGAAATGGCATTTCGAAGAGATGGGTTGAAATAAAACAAACAGCATAAGGGTTATATTTCGTTTTGACCTTTTTCATTTGAAGATTTCTCTTCCATTGCAGTTTAAAAAGGAATTACTGGAATGGCAGGTCTGCTCTCGTAGATAACCATGCTATTCCAGCCCTGCAGGCTGCTCAGGACCCCATCGCACACTAAACATCCTTGTGTATTAACTTTGAATCAAGTATGTTAATACTCAGTTATCAAGCAAAGGTGTATGTTTGGGGTGAATACAGGAGAGACGTTTAGTTAAAATATCTGATTGAAACGTAAGCTTTACAAAGCTAGCCAGCAATCAAAACTGGGTTGAAGCCTGGAGAATCACATGAATCAAAATCAACAAATCAATGCTTTGACATAAATTACGACGAAGCAGCTTTTCAGTTAACTGAAAAACAATAAAGTAAGCCCCAAAAGGCAAAGAATTGGAAAGACTGATACATAGGGTTTGTTTTTGTTTTGTTTTGTTTGGGTTTTTTGTTTTTGTTTTATGGGGGGGTTTTTTGGGAAAAAAAATCATTGTTACCAAACCCAAAGAGGAACTTTGGTCAGCTGTTAATTTCCTCAATGAGGGATCAGTCTAATTTGCAAGACGCTTTTCCAGCGAGCGGAGGGTGCTAGCTCTTTCCCTAGCAGACAATGGACAGTATCTGTAAAACTTCCAGGCCATTTAACTTTCAATGAGTAATGCTATGCAACAAATGGTTTATCATACATGTTTCCATACAATGAATTTCAATAATTAAAATGGGAAATGAATATTTGGAGTACAACTTTGCATAATATGTGTGCACATTGACTCCAAATCGCACCAAACAACTGAAGCAGATTTATTGTTCTACAGTGATTTACTTGGCCATGTCAGATTAGTAATATGGATCTGTTTAAAAACACAATAATTAAGACAAGCAGGAGAAATTAATCAACTTACAATCCAGTATGCGCTACCATCAAACGCCGGACGATAACAGTAGAAAGTCTTGGTTCACAGATCTCTTTAAAACTGCTTTTATGCATAAATAGAACCTTAAAATGTAGATGGATTACATCCAACAGAACTACTGTAGCTAAAAGTGATAATGATTCAAACATTTTTCAAATAAAAGTTAAATATTTATAAGCACCCAACCACATTTCATAAATCACAAACTATTATTATTTTATTTCTGTAGCTTCCTGGCACAGCATGAGGATTGAGCCACAGAAAGTCAGGAAAGAAAAAAATATTCCTTTAAGAGCATGAATCAGACACAAAACCGAAGCAATCCAAGAATACGGGCCTCCAAAGAACATTCCCTATGGTTTTTCCAGGAATCGCAAAAGCTCGGCGCAGACTTGCCGTGACCAAGAGGCACATTTCGGCCACGTGCGTTCCTCACCCTCGCCCATGAGCGACACAAGGCAGGTGTTTCATTATAATGAGGAATAAGAATCCAGTGAAAGTAGAGTGGTCCCTACCTGTCAATTATCACTGGATCTGAGGGAGTCTCATTTCGGTTGCCACAGCTCTTCTTGTCACAACAGCGGCTACGGAGCAAAAGCGAAAGGATTTAGTACAACCATTACAATGTAAAATCATCATTTAGGCAGACAGAAGGTTCAAATTGCTGGGTTGCAAATGCTAGAATTACCACAAAGCCATACCTGGCAATCAACGGATCCCTGGGACAAAAAATTCTATGTGGGTCACCTATGGGTTAATGGCCAGGCTTAACCTCTCCCTGAACAAAGAAGGAGGGAGGAAGAGGGACTCTCCAGGAGCCAGGACTGACAGCCCTAAGATGGGGTCTCCCCATCACTGCCCGCAGTATCGAAGAGTTCACCGTGAAAATGCATTATTATTACCTCTACCCAATGAGAATATTCAGGGTTGTGGGTGGCTCAAACGTTCTTCCCTCAAGATCACACTAATTGTGTGGAACGCGTCAATAATGAGGTATGAGTGATTTCTCCCCCTCCAGTCATTCTGTATTAAATGGATTCCTTTTTCTTCTCCTTTCCCTTTCAAGGGAGACATTTCCTTCAACCCCAGTCTGCCCAAAATCCTAAAGCTGTAACTGTTTGCTTTTGAACCATCCTCATGAGAATAAAAGTACAACATAATAATGCAGACGAAGAAGAGGAGAGATAAAAGAAAGTGGAGATCCACATGTTGTCTGGCTTCTGTGCCCTGTGCTGGACACCATTTAAGTTTTCTGGATGCTTTATGGACAGTTGATCCAAAGGCTAGCACAGACCTGACAATGGAGGCCCTTAATTAGGTTAGAGAAAAAGCAGCCATGGGCAAGAAAAGCACCCACTATCAAAATCCCACCCCAGCTGTGACGAAAAGACTGTCCGTTTCTGTAAAACTGGGATGCTTCGGGCGGGGGGAGCGCAGAATTAAGGTTTTTGACAATTACCCATGGTCAATGGAAAAAACTATTCATCTGAGACTTGTTTGCAAATAAAATACATGTGTACTGGTCAATCTGCACCCAGGAGCACACTATAAACCTCTTGATCAGTCAAGGAGGTGAGGAAGTTATCCGAGGGTTATACATGACTACATGCCACAAATAAAATGTGCACTTTTCTCTCTCTTTCTTACAGGCATGTGTATGTACACACACAAGCATACACAAATACACATATACATTTTACTTAGTGAATCATAGGGCCGAAATTTAGAAAGCTGCTGGAGAGAACCAAACAGTGAATTTCACTTTCAAGACCCAGAAATATACTCGTGGATAGAGAGTCTTTCACCAAAGTTGGGAGATCTCTTTCCCAACTATAACTATATCTCTGAGAAGAGAATCAGCTTCTAAATTGGGTGTTAATTCTCTTTGTCTCTCCTATCTTCAGAAAGCAATAGTAAGAACTGTATCACCTTTGTCAAAGCCCCAGTTGAAGTTCATTCCAGACACATTTCGACCTTTCCCTTTCTGATTCAAAGAGGATGATTTCCCTTTAGGCCTACATTCTGATATACCAGGACTATGCGGCTAGAAAGCCCAAAGTATCCCAATGCCCAAGAGACAGATGAGGAAACAAAGGAATGAGAAGTGCAGAGGTGGAATGCTTGCAAAAAAAAATAGTAGTTTAAAAACCAAACTCCACCATCCCTTAACCCTGATCCCCTATACCTACACTTCAAGGTTGGCCAGAAGAGTGTGGTGGTTAAGAACACCAGCTCCAGGATCGACAGAGCTGCCTGTGCCATCTTAAGCAAGGTAGTGTACCCCCACAGAATCTTAGTTTCTTCATCTGTACAATGGGCCAACCGTGGTGCCCACCTCTGATGAGCTGGGTGCACATTCAATGCAATCAGGGTATAAAGCTGGGCCCTGCGACTGGGCCTACTAAGCACTCCATGAAGGTTAGCTGCAGCACTCCCTGCTCCTGCCTCCTCCAACCTCCTCTTTCTCTGAGCCTGAGCAAAGCTGTGTGCTCTGCAGAAGCAGCAAGTCTCCAAAAGCTGCCTGTCAACAGATCCCCACAACCCTTTACCCAGGGCGAAAACCAGTGGGTGGGAAGGCCTATTTCTCCTTGTCATTTGCCACTCCCTGCCAGTCCCCTTTTTTCCCCAAACAGTGAGTGGGCATGCAAATTCCCAATGGTGGACACCTCACCGGGTCCTAACCAGACTCAGTGTCCTCCAGGGTCCCTTCCACCTGGAGATGGCTACTTCAGAGTAGAATCTACATGTCATGCCTGGTCCTCTCTCTCCTCACACCCTCATCCACGTCACTTTCATTTTTCACTGGGACTTCTGCAGTGGCCTCCCATCTAGCCTTGCTGCCTCCACTGTTACTTTCTAAAACAGCCAGAAGGCTCTTTTCAGCATGTCAATGAGATTGTGTCACTTCACTGCCCAAGACCTTTTAATGGCTTCCCACAGCACCCAGAAGAGATAACACCAGACCGCCTCCCAGCCTCCAGTCGCTCTCCTCTGACCTGCCAAGTTCCAGCTGCACTGGCCAGTTTCAGTCTCTCGATAGGCCTCACTCAATCTGACCTTAGACCCAGCCTTGGGCAGGCCTCCCCGCCTGGTCTGTTCTTCCTCCAGCCCTTCCTTGGCTAGCCAGCCTCTACTCCCTGTTCAGGCCTCAGCCTCTGTGCTCCCTGTCTACCCCTTTAGGCTCCTTCTGGTTTTTCCTCTAAGGGCTTGTAACACAAGGCAAATTATATTCTTACACAGAGGTTTGTTGTTACTCTCTTTCCACTTACCCTTCTTTCCCCACTAATCTGTATGCTCCGTAAAGGGAGAAATCATCAATTTTATTTACCTAATGAGTAGTGTAAGGACTGAAATAGAATGGAGAAGCTCAAATATTGATTGATTGATTGATTAATTGATTGACTGATCAAATGACTTCAAGAATGATGTAATGTACTGGGGGAAACACGATCCGAGGAAATGGGAAGGTGACAGTTAGAGGAAGCTGATAGTCTGATCAGGCACTGCTGATGAAAGGAAGGGCCACTCCCACCCAACCCCACACACCGAATCACTTCCCCCAAGCAAGTGCCACACCGGGGCAGAGATTTGTCCTTTGACTTAAGCACTGTCTTCCTTCATTCCCTTAAAATAAAAATGCCCTTGAGCACAGCCAGATGAATTGAAGCACAGCATAAATGAGAACCACTTCTCTCTCCTGGGCCCCAAGGGACCTAGGGGAAAAGGCAGATGTGAAGAACAGAAGTGTAGAAGGAAAGACGAACAAGAATAAAAGGAGGTAATGAGGGAAAGAAGAGAAAACAAAATGAAGGGGCTGAAGGTCATTTAACACTTAAAAGAGAAAAATAAAAATAATCCTTATGCAAAGCATAAAAAAAATGGCCTCCCCACAGGTTTCCTGTCGGGGGTAGAGTGTGGAGAGTCATGTCACTGCCTCACATAGTCATCATTCCCAAACTGGGACTCTTGGGCTCTGTTCTGTACCTGGAGTGGTGACAAAATAGCGTCTATAGGATGAACCCTACTTTAAAAAGACATAGGTATGCACGTGTGCACACATATACATGTGTGTATAAACACCCATATACAGAACTATGTGCCGCATTAAAAAGGTTGAAGGTGAGTTTTTACACACTTTCATGGAAAGGAGTCTTAATCAAATTATGAATCATGAAAGCCAAGCTGCTGAATAGCATGTATGGTATCATCCTATTTCTGGGAGAAAACAAATGAAAGAATGAAAGAGAGGGGGAGGGAAGAAGAAGAGAGAACTGGGCACAACAGTTCACCCCTCTCTTCACTCAAATCTCTACATAAAGTCACCACCTTGAAGAGCACTTCCCTGACTGACACCACAGAGCTGTCCCTTGTCCTGTTCTCCCTAGTGCTCATCACATCATATTTTACATTTATTTTCTTCTATGCTGTCTGCCTCTCGTGAGGACAGGGTCTCAGACTGTTGTGTTCTAGACTGCAACTAGAACAGAGCCCAGGGCACAATAGATCCTCAGGAAATAGGTTTTGTTTTATTTGTTTTATTTTTTAAGATTTTATTTATTTATTTGAGAGAAAGAACACGAGAGAGCATGGAGGAGGAGCAGAGGGAGAGGGAGAAGCAGGGAGCCCGATGTGGAACTCCATCCCAGGACCCTGGGACCACGACCTGAGCCGAAGGCAGCCACTTAATGACCTGAGACACCCAGGAGTCCCCAGGAAATACGTTTGAATGAATGAACAGAAATTTCCAAGAAGTAACCTCCTGTAAGGAGTAGGAAGGGGGAAAGAATGGAGGGTATATATTTTATTCCCATTGCTTTAAATTGCAATATTACTTTCCTATTAAAAAACTGCAAATCAACCTTAAGTTGGGGAACAAATGTCTTCCTTTAGACAGAGCTGACATCTACCGCCGGGCACCCCCAGCCCCACAGCTTCCTAGTTCTGAGCCCAGAGCCAAGCAGAGAAACAACCAGTCCTTCTTTCCCACCAGTCTTTCTCGCCCTTCTCTTTCATCTCTTCTCTAAACCTGGCTGCCTCCTAGTTCCTCCCACTGAGCTCAGAAGGACCAAGAAAGGTAGGCCTCACCTCCACCACACACAAGACAGGCATTAACCAAAAAAGACAGGAGGAAAAACATTCGCTTTGGTTTAAGGCAGCAGAGCACTCAAGGCAACCCAGCACAGCACACGGGACAGCAGATGTGAGAGCGCTTTATGGGGGAAGTTATCATGTTCATGAAAGAAATCAATGACAATTACGTCCTCATCATTATGTGACCAATGGATCCTCATCCATTGAAAACTGTTTCTTAGGCTCTTATTATACCAGGCACCACCCTGGCATTTGACCCCAGAGTGGGCATCTATCAGAGGGCCTGGGGATTCCTGACTGGCTTTGTCACAGAGCCAGAAGCCCACTATTCCACATCCCTCCTCAACCTGCAACTCAGGTAGCAGGAGGGCAAAGTAGAGTGGGTCACAGGAGTGGGTCCCCAGCACGTGGTATCCTAAAAACACTGCAGACTCAAGACAGCATCCCTTTCCCCAGCAAGATGGTGCAGTTCCCAGATAATTCCACACATTCAGGGAAAAGCAAACGTATGAGTTTCCTCCTAAGCAGCCTAACACAGGGGCGTATTTCCAGGGAGCTGACACACAGCTTCTTAAACCAGGACAAGCAATGTTTACGTGCTTCCCCATCATGGGACCTGCAGATCTTCATCTTAGAAACATGGAATCGCTTGCTAGAAGCAGAGGCTCTGTCAACTGGAGAAACGCATCACCTCAATCTCTAAGCTTCACCGAAGAAAACAACATTATCTTCTGTAAACAGTCCAAGTGGCTACAAAATGAGATACCTGAATTACCTGAATAGTCCTATTAATAGTGATAAGTTCACTCTTTCCCTTAGTTTACAAACACTGTCAAGTTGTCCCACTCTCTTAAAAGAAAAAAAAAGTCTCCTTTTCTCTTGAGTTAGTTTCTTCACTGCCCATTTTTCTCCTTGCCAGAATTGCCCTCATTCCTTGCCACCTAATCCCATAAAATCTGGCTTTCGGGCCCCAGGACCCACTTGAATGTCCTCTCTCAAAGTTCACCAGCGACTTCCTGGTGCTTTTCTCTCTTCGAGTCCATCTGGGTCTTCCCAGGACTTATCATGAGGATGGCTCCCCATCTTGGAAATACCCTCCTTTTACCTCTATACCCCATATGTTCAAGGTTCTTTCTCCTAATTCTTGAACATACTCTCCCTCCTTGCTAAACATGACCACTTATCGAGAATGTATCCATGGTCTCTATCCTTTCTAATCTCCCACCCCTTCCAATCCTGTGTAAGCCCATAGCTTTAACTCCGCCCTTGGGAAAAGACTCCTTTGATGCTGGTTATCTTTTACCCTGACTCTCTCCCCAGCTCCAGGCCACAGCGTAACCACTTGAACTCCTCTCTCCCCAGAGAAATCCTGCAAACCACCAACAAATAGGTTTTTCATACACCCGCTAAAATTCCTGTCCTATCTCACCCTCCTCCCCATTCCTGCAGCCACTACCCACCTTCAGGTATGTCCTCCCTTCCCTGAACAGCCACAGTCCTTTACTTCACCCCTCATCACAGACTATCCTGTCTGCAGTGCCATCTGGTCATCTGCTGACAGAGCTCCTCTCCCAGGCTAACCTATAGCCTCTCCCACTACAGGTCCAGTCCTTTGGCTCTACATTCCATAGTGCTTTGTACATAGCGGTGCTACAAGAAAGCATGAAAATATCCTTAACCACAATACCACAAATGAACAAAGTATGTTAATGCTGTAGTATGCACTTCACCTCCCTCCAATGTTCTCTTATCATTTTTCAGGCTGAGCAACTACAGATCAGGTACTTAGCAAGCACTACTAGCAGTACTACTAATAGTACTACTAGTACTACTACTAGTACTACTACTTCTGCTTCTTTTGGTGTTACTACTAATGCCACTGCTGTTCCTAGCATGAATAATAACAGACTCTCCATATTTACTGTATGTCAGGCACTGTGATGAGTATTTCTGGGAATTATAGCATTTAATCTTAACAACCATTCAATGAGAGAAGTAGCATTTCCCCCCTCACTTCACACATGGGACAACTAAAGCATGGACAAAAGCTAAGTGACTTCTCTGCCTTCAAGGAGCTCTGAATTCAGCAAAGGAGGACAGGCCCTGGACACACAGTTCCAATACACTGAGCGCTATGAAGGAAAAGCATGGGATATGACAGGAGTTCATAACAAGGAGACATAACTCGGCCAAGGGCCAGGGATGCTTGCCTGGAAAAACCATGCTTAAGTAGAAATCTGAAGGACAAAATCAGAATAAGCTGGCAAGAGGAAGAAAGAACAGACTATTTCAAGAAGTTGCCCTGAACCTGCCCTGGGAACTCATGGTCCCGACAAGAGGCTGAGCATTGATAACAGAAGAAGAAGAATGCTTTCCTAAAGAGAACACCCATCCCCTGCAACTGTCCTGTGCACTGGAAAGGGAGAAAATGGGCTTTGGCCTGCCAGGAGGGCTGGGGACTAGGGCTCACCTATGAAGCATAGTTCCTGTTTTCCATTTACATTTAAACACAGGATGTTGAGATGCACTATAATCAAATCCCTTTAAAAAATCCTCGGGGGCAGCATATTTTTTCAAGTACTTAACCACTAAGTATTAGCAAAATATAATGATAATCCATGGTAGATTCCAATTCACCAAAAATGTACAAACCTTCCCAGAATTCCCCAAAAAGAGTTCTATGCCATCAAGTCAAAGAGATTTTGTCTCAGAGACAGTAATTATAATCTAAGGGCAGTAAGTCCTTTAGCCAGCTCATGCGGTGGGGTTATCCTCTCAACAGAATAAAATATATACATATATATTTTTTTTTTTTTGATTTGCAACCACCTGAGACAAAACTCCCTGATGTTTTTCAGATTTTTTTCCTTTTGCTTTTTTTGCCTACAACAAAACCGAATCATCTAAGCCCTTTCTTGTCAATCTAAATTCTCTGTGTCTCCTTTACCCTAGCTCCAATGCACTATAAATACACAGCTTTTGTGACATAAATGCAAAGTTTTATTGTGCCGTTAGCCTTGATAGAAAGCACTGCAGAAAGTTGTTTAGAAATTAAATATCTAAAACAAGCTATTTTAAAATCCAGGGCCCTCACTATTTCATGTCTGCAATGAAGAAATTTCATCTTGGGGAGAGCAAGCTGTCTTTCACACCATATGGCTAATGGTGGTGCATAGCAATTAGCCAGGCTGATTAATGGTGAACAGACTCTAATTTTATGCTTATAATTGAGCCTGCATTTGCACCCCTGGTGCAAATTCAGCACATCCCAACTTCCACTTACAACAGGCAAGAAATCAAGAGAAATAGGATGGTGTGGAAAGTGAGAATTTTTTTCCTAAAGCCCCCTAAAGAGCATCATATTTGCAATTTAAAAGACTGTTAGCCACACAATAGATGACAGGTTTGTATAATAGGGTCATGGCGGCCTGGTAAACAAACAGTGCCCCTTATACATCTATAGGCAGCCAGGAAAATGTAATCTGTAACATTAGCGGGATGACATTTTGAATATGGCTTTTCCCTCTTAGCCACATAGTACAAACACCATCATTTGCCTTCAGTGGCTTGAGAATTTTATTTTTGCTATTTTTATGTTTCTGAAAAATAGAAAGAACATCAGCAGTAAAGCACGCCAACCAGCATAATAAAGTACTTTGGACCAATGAATTTTAAGAACAAGAAAAAATATAAACTGCATTAATAGAGGGTAGGCTTGTGTGTGAAAGGCATAATATATCTTTAAGTATTTCAAGAAGAGAATTATTTCCAGCATAGTCCAAACATGGAGAGATATGAGATGCAAATCTATGATACGTAGACATTAGTTGGCCTATTGTTCAAGATCCATCTTCCTGTCTGTCCCCTATTTGCTAGAATCACATGCAGTAGAACATGGAAAATTCATTCTAATGACATGCTAATTGCGGGAAGCTAAAATAAGAGATATGATCAGAAAAATAATAATACAGGGGAGGTCTTTTTTTAATGCTTTTCAAAATGATTTTACTCATTTAACTCTGAAAACTTTAAAGGCACAGTCTTTGTATACAGTACACTAATCTTTGCCTAATAATACCTTCTCAGAAACTGATGACCGTACTTTCGGGTTTTACTACTGTTTTAAAGGTAAAGAAAGGCTACCTATTTGTGGAATAATTACCAAGTTTTACAGATCGCTGAAGTAAAAACTTGTGAAACTCCGGAGGAATTTAGAACAATTGATTAAAAGTATGTTTTTTAAAAAGAAAAAAAGGAAATTTTTATATACATACATAATTATAGAAGTTAATATTGGGGATTTCTGGAAGAAAACAGTTTAAGCCCTTTTTTATTTTATTCCCACCTGTAGAGTTTTAAGTTTGCTTTCCCCACAAGTCCTGGGAACAGCAGATAAAGCCCACCCGTGCAGAAGTGGCTACTGAAGCTAAAACGACTGGCCAGTAATAGTCAGGAGCCGAGCCCACTTTGTGCCAGGGAGAGCCTGCATGGCTAAGAAAGCAATTAGTAGCTGTTCCCTGATGCATAGTGGCATCTTTGTGCTTTATCCAATTACTCAGAATATATCAGGTGTTATTCTAGGAAGAATAAGAATCCTACACTGCAAATTTAAAGGCAGTTCTCTGGTCTCCTCTCTCACGTGTGGAGGACTGGCTGGGCCATGAAAGGGAATTTGGTCTGCTCACTTGTTTTCCAATGTGGCTTGTGTCTGATTACAGGCAAAATAAATACACTTATTCGTAGGTGAGATGAATTTTTAAAGCTTGCAGGTATAAACATTTGCCATCTTTCCAAAAGCTCACTGCTACTGAGAAATTTAGCTACATTGTCACAGTTACATACAGGGTCACTAAGATTGAGAGATCAGACGTAAGTGTGGGGAAACCCATACTCAATTTAAGGAGGAATGATGCCTTTGTACCAATGGTCTCATTTTTAAGTGGGAGAATTAAAAAGAGGAACTAAAACTTTCAAATCTTATCCAGAGACTTCTGTTGACATGAGTAGAACTCTCACTCATTTTACTAGCACTGTAATTGAGCACATATATTAACACTAAAAGGATATATTGTATTTTATTTGATTGAAAGGAAGAAGGGAAGAGCACTGTTTTGTGGCCATTCAAAGTGTGATATCAAAATGGAAATGTATGTCTTTCAAAATGAAATCTAATAAATAATCAAGAACCACTGAGATGTCTGTGAAGCCTTACACCAAATGCTCATGTTTAATGATCCTGTTTAGATTATCTAATAGAAGCAAGATAAATATATAGCCAAAAATGGACCTTAGCTCACCTAGATTTGAGATACACCTTCTCTTTGCTAATTAAAGGAATGGAATAAAGTATTTCTTACCTGCACATGATCTCGTGTGTGAGCAAGACTCGGCACATTTCTGGGTTCTTGTCTTGGCCTTCATACACTATGGCCTGCAAACAAATGCATTATTTGAGCTAAAAGTGGAACCACATACCAGAGAACAAACTATTGCAATTGAGTACTTAAGCACTTCAACGTTGCTGAGGGCCAATTAGCTTTTAGGAGCCAAAAGGCCTCACTGAACTGACTGCTTCAAGATAGGTTGTTAAGGATCAACCCAAATCAAGTTGAGGGCATGTGCTCCTC
Organism: Spilogale gracilis; assembly: GCA_004023965.1. Taxonomy (NCBI): domain Eukaryota; kingdom Metazoa; phylum Chordata; class Mammalia; order Carnivora; family Mephitidae; genus Spilogale; species Spilogale gracilis. The sequence continues at coordinate 47,839 of PITA01003693.1, read as the reverse complement.
TCTGTCCCATCAACCACATTCTTATGATGCACATCTTTGAATCAGTGTGTGAAATGAACTTCTGTTGTCAAGACAACCACAATTCTCCTCTCAATTCAGGATAAGATGAATCCAATCAATGAGGAGGAAAAACCCAGAAGGTTTAGCAGATTCAGATGCTAGTGATTTAAAATATAGAAAAGCACATGGATCCAACTTTTAAATACACATTTGTCATTTCATTTTACTACTTCCAGTCCCAACATTTACTGTTCTAGAGATGAGTAGCAGAAAACAAGTGGGGGTATGGTTAATGAGTCCGTTCACTAGTTGTGTCTTCTTTGAGATGATTCATCAATCAGGGAAAATCCTTCTTCCTGCCTACAGGCTGAAAACATGTGTTCTCCAGGGCACACACACACCCAAACAGTGATATGTGCCACCATATGCCGTGTGTGTGGGCTTAAGCCATAGAGTTATCTCCCTAAACTGAGAAGAACTACATCTCAGTCCCAAAATTTGGACTCCAAACCACCTCATCAGCTCAATATGTCTTTGTTTTCAGTAATGTGCATACAAACATTTTGCTTAAAATCACCCTGAAGTTTCCCTGAGACGGCAACTTCCTGGAAAATCTACCTGGGCCAAAGAAAAACACAGTTGTGGATAGAGCAGTGTTCTATCTCAGGATACATTTTAACTAACTTAACACTGTATCACTGCATAATACAAACACAGCTTCAAATTATTAATAAAATTACTTTCACACATTCAGATAACTCTCAATTTCTTGGCGACAAAACTATTTAAATTAACCAGAGACTATCCTTGTTTAGTACACAGAGATGCAGCAGTAACTAACTTGTAGTCGGCTCTAACGTGCTTTGTTTATAAACCTGGGACGTTTAGAACCTGTAAAGGATCAAGACAGCTTAAGAAACAGTGTGTGTAGACCCTAGGGCAGGATCTAGGTATGATAACTGATTCCATTACCGAACAAAAATTGCAACAAGTGGGGTGCCTGGGTGGCTCAGTGGGTTAAAGCCTTGGCCTTGGGCTCATGTCATGATCTCAGGGTCCTGGGATCGAGGCCTGTGTCGGGCTCTCTGCTCAACAGGGAGCCTGTTTCCTCTGGTCTCTCTGCCTGCCTCTCTGCTTACTTGTGATCTCTCTCTCTCTGTCAAATAAATAAATAAAATCTTTTTTTAAAAAATTGCAACAAGTGAAAACATGATGTAAAGTACTTGTATAAGGAGAAAACCTTTCTCTTCCACTGGTCCCTCAAAACCATTTTTGATGGTTAACCTTCCATAACCCTGTATTTGTTAATGGTTTATTTTTTTTAAGATTTTTTTTATTTATTTGACAGAGAGAAACACAGTGAGAGAGGGAACACAAGCAAGGGGAGTGAGAGAGGGAGAAGTAGGCTTCCCGCCGAGCAGGCAGCCCAATGTGGGGCTCGATCCCGGGTCTCTGGGATCATGACCTGAGCCGAAGGCAGTCGCTTAACCAACTGAGCCACCCAGGCGCCCCTATTTTTTTTTTTTAAGATTTTATTCCTTTATTTGAGAGAGAGAGCAGAGAGTGGAGAAGGTCAGAAGGAGAAGCAGACTCCCCGTGGAGCTGGGACCCCCCCATGTGGGACTTGATCCTGGAACTCTAGGATCATGACCTGAGCTGAAGTCAGTTGCTTAACCAACTGAGTAACCCACGCACCCCTGTTAATGTTTTATTTTGGCATAAATTTAGACTTACAGAAAAGTTGCAAGAAAATATAAAAAATTACAAGATCTTCCTTAAACAGATTCCTCAAACGTTCACACTTTACTAAATCTGCTTATGCTTTTCTATTTCTTCCTGAAACATTTATAAGTGAACCCCAGACGTGCCCTAAATACTTCAGCATCTATTTCCTCAAAACAAAGAATTCTCTTCTGTAACCACAGTACAATGATCTCAATTAGAAAATTAGCACTGATACAATAGCCTAACCTACAGACTTTATTGAAATTCACCAATTACCCAATAATGTCCCTCAAAGCAATAAATAAATAAATAAATGAAAATTTCATTAATCCAATACCAATCATTGCATCCAGTCATCATGTCTCCTTTAATGCAGAACATTCCTGCGTCTATAGTTTATGATATTGACATTGTTAAAGAATACAAGCCAGTTCTTTTGTAGAATAGCCTCAGTTTGGGTTTACCTGATGTTTCCTTGGACTTAGACTAAAGTCACACAGTTCAGGGCCAGAATACCACAGATGTGGTTCTGAGTTCTTCTCAGGGTATCAGATCTCACTGTCCACTGCACCTACTACTGGCGGTAAGCTCTGACCATTTGGTTAAGGGGGGGGGTCTGCCATCCACCAGAGATCATCAGCCAGATTTCCCCCCGTGACGTTACTGCTTCACTTTATGGAACTCATAACTCTCTTATGGAGAGATAATCTACATTATAGTAATCATATTATCCCTAAAATTTTCATCCACTAGTTGTAGCCTACACAGATGATTCTTTCCTCTATTCTTAAAAGACCTTTTCAAATACCCAAGAAGTTGCTTTATTCAAGAAATGCTTGGAGTAAATCAAAAACATTTTGAAAACCAAAAATGGTATCTGCCTGCTTTATTTGTTGCAATCACTGCTGAAATCAAAGAACCACTGTAAGTAACTGATTAGGTCTCAAATATGGTGCTAAAGAATTCTAATCATGCATTTTTGTGACATGCTATTATTATTACATGTTTTGGATGTTCTCTTAATATCCCTGATAACCTCTGTTTTAATTTCAGGTTTTTGTCATGCTAAACTAATACAAGTAACTTGGTAAATATATTCACAAATATTGGTAGGGTTTTCCTTCCTGAAAAAAAAAAAGTTTATTTTATTTTTAAGAGGAATGTGTATCAGTTACATCAGACCTTCTCACTTCCTTCTCACTTTGATTCTTTCTAGATGATATTATTTTTGTTGAGGCTTCTGGTTCCACCGAAATAAGTGGAACCATGATGATATTCAATGAAAGACATGCCACAAGGCAAATACACTCACAACTCCCCTAAACAGTAGATGATTCAGGGTTGCCCAGGGACCCCATGCTTTCCTTTAGTGGCTGCACATCATTTGTGGAAGGCCCAGGTCCTCTGTAATACGTCTTTTTGCCAAATGCCAAACTACCACTTCACTCTGGCAGCAGGGAAAAAGGAGACTCTTTCTCTAAATCAAGCATAGAAAAATAAAATATGAGTTTGTATTTGCTCAGAAATAGTTAGGAATTCCACAGAGGAGGGGAAGCTTAAAGTTTCTGCTGTCCCTCTCTTTGAGGCCTCAACAGAACAATATTTTTTAGCACACAAACACAGAGAAAGAAGAGCCACTTCCGTGACTTTGGAAATAAAAGCAAAAGAAACTCGGAGTCTTTTCACTGTCCTATGAAGTAGAACTAAAATCCTGAAAGTACAGTGAGCTAGAAGCTCAGTGTACCCGGATCAGACAGAGTAGACCTCAGTCACCAGCAGCGCTGCCTCCAACCTCACCTCTGCAGTATTTGTTACTGAAAAATCTTCTTAACACACACACACACACACACACACACACACACACAGAGTATCACATAAAAAATATGGGCCAAGAAATCAACATTCCAATGAGATCTGAATTGGGAACATATGATGAATTTATTTTGCTGAATATCTCTGAAGCAGAGTATCCACAATAAGACCGATTTTTAAAAATGTCACCAAGATCTCCTCCAGCTTGCACACACAACTGATGGCCACATATCAGTTCTCTACCATCCACATTTCTTACACTCATCAAGATGGGTTCACAGTTCAGCAAACCCAGACTTTAAGCCTAAAGGGGAAGGGATCTTCTAATACCAACTTAGAAGTTTCTGCTTTTCTTACTAATTTAAATATGTGCCTCTGTGAATAAAGCTTGCTGAGACCGGATCAGCTGGGAGATCACAGAAGCATATAAACAGCATTGACTATTTTAAGTGAAACCATTTTAATAGACAGCTGGTTTAGGGCCCAGACAATGGAACACCAAGAAGAAGGCTTATTTTCATCCTCCCTAGTAAATCATGCGTCTGCTCCCTGTGAGGAAGGTAGTCTGCTGTGAGAGCGACAAAGACAACAGTGGCTTAAATAAATCAATGTGTTTATCAGGAGTAAGGACCAGAGGCCTGTTACAGACATGGGCAGGAGGGGGAGAGAAAACATATAAAATATATTATTTAAATAAATGAATTGATGGCAAAACAAGTTCAGGTTTTAACCTAAGAAATAAAAAACACATTATCAAGCAGAAAACAATATGCACCTTAATTCTGCCAATGGCACGTAAATCCCTGAAGAGGGCAGGGATACTTGCGCAGGAAGAAAGCTAAAAGAATAAATAGCCTTAACTTCATCTTAACTTTAAAAACCTGGTGAAATCGATAAAGAAATTGTCACAATTTGACCTACGTGGCGCGGATTCAGTTTCCTGATATACTAGCCCCCTTTTCCTTAATGTCCTTTCCTCATAAGCAGAAGGAAATTATCAAAATATTTTTAACACTCCATTGATTTTCAGATTGAGGATTTTTTCCAGAATAATTTTTTATGATTAACAAAAATGAGGAAGAAAATAGGAATTCTTAAACTTACATACCCTAATGCAACAGCAGTACCTGAAGTTTTACTGTGAGATAATAAAGTGTCATTCATTTCAAATGCCCAATTATAAATCCACCTATACTGGTCTTCAAAAAGAAATAAATCAATCAATAGAGAAAATCTGCCTCAGTGACCACTGTCTTAGATGGCATATTGTAAAATGTGGTTCATCCCCATTTTTCTAAAATATCACTGGGTCTTAAAAGTCAACTGAAACTTACTATAGATGAAGACCACACAGAAAAATGAAAACTACACAGTGAACTTGCACCAAGATCACACTTCAATAGGATGCCAAAGGAAATAGAGAACTGAGCTTTTCTTTGTTTATTCTCCTAATAGTTTTAACTCTTTATGTTCTATGCCAAAATAAAGAGGGCAAGGAAAATAGATTTGACTTTGGTTCTTCAAAATCCAAAACAGTTTTAGGAACAAATGTTTTCATTAGAAGTCTTTTTGGTTTAAAACCAAACAATAGGAAACTCGTCATCGGAAGGAAGAAAGAAGGAAGGAAGGGAGGGAGGAAGGAAGGAGAGAAATAGAGGGAAGGAGGAAGAGAGGGAAGGAAAAAGAAGTGAAAAAGAAAAGAGAGATGGGTTATCCACAACTAACAAAAATTCCCAATTTTCCACTTAAGTAGAAGCAGTAACCTTAAAAATACATTACTTCTTTTTCTACACACAAAATAAAGGCCAAACCTAATTTATCACCTTCAAGAATAAGTTCATGAATGTACAAAGTACCTCCTTCAACCAGAAGTAAAATGTCCTCTAAATACAGACTGTCAACAAGCCTTTGGTAGCAAATTACCAAGAATTGGAATGAATCAAAAAATAATATGAACACCTACAATATCAATGTACTAGAATATTAATCATTGCATTCGACCACCAAGTTATTTTGCTTGTCATTAAAAAAAAAAAAAGTGCTAGCTTATGTGATCCCAGAAATTTACAGTAGGTGAAGGAGTCCTGGTTAAAAATAAACCTATGCCAAAGAAAACACTACAAATCTGACATTTCATAAACAATTGTGTCAAACAGCAATCCAACATTAATAGCGGGATAAAATAAAAAATTATTTTGCTCCAATTAGCAGCTGGGCTACTGGTGAACAAATTATAAAGATGTAATTTCAGCTTAGCAGCTAAGAAGGCCTGTTTTCAGAACTGAATTAGGAAAGTTGCAAAGGAATGATATCATATTCAGTATGCTGTTCAGTTACATCACAGCCCTGAATAAAAAGAGAACGTGTGTCGAAAGCAGTTAGCTTTAGAATACATCTTTAATGACTCAAAGAAATAAATTCCTTTATATTATTCAAGCACCAAGATAAAAACTGAATCACTCAAGCAATCCCACATTATAATTCTTTTTCTAACAGTAATAAGAGATATTTCACTCATACGGTAACTACACTTACATCTATATTAATAGATACAGCTGGCTTTGTGAACCCAATGGGACAATAATAATAATAATAAAATAATAAAAGCAGCTAATCTATTAAGCACTTAATATGTGCCACTGTTCTAAGCATTTTACATGTATGAATTCATTTAATTGTCACCAAAGAGCTTCAAGGTAGGTGCTATCATTATTTCCATTAGTTTGATTCCAAATGCTTACATGCTTTAATTACTTGCTGAGACCAAATTATTTTTGTTCAACAATTCACCAACATCCAAACACTCCTCACTCCTCTCAGCAATATAAGTCAAGACAGAAGAACAGACTACTAGTGTAGTCATATGAGTTCGATAAATGCATCACTACTAATATGTTCGTTTTTAATGCTGTTCAAACATTCACATGGAAACAGCTCTAGCGTAAATATCCCCGAACAAATGGTTGTATATTATCCAGGAGGGAGCAGTTGGACCGCCAGACTGGGGAAGTACTAGGCCATCTGGCTCCGGCAATCTCTCCAAAACCATCAGCTTTGTTTTCACCCCCAGACTCCAAACAACACATTTTCCACTGTGATGAGTTTACATTTTCCCAAACACAGGTCCTGATCATGCATAAAAATTCCAAACTTCTTCATTCCTCTATGTGCAAGGAAATTTAAATCACCTGCATTTTGACACTTCACCAAAGGAGAGAGAAAGCTGCTGAAATGTGGCTCCTGACTAGAAACTTGCCTTTTTGTTTTGTTTGTTTCCCCAAATGTATGAAAGAACCTCTCTGCTGGCCCGAGTGAAATTCTTTGGAACTTATTGATATACTAAAAATGTGTTTATCTACCAATGAAGATCCATGAACTGAAAGGATTATTAATCAAATCTACGTAGCTATGGCAGGATATAATGAAACAATCAATAGGAAGAAATGTGCTAGCATCAATAACTTAAAGTACCGGGAACATTAGAACAAATATATAAAGAAGCTGAGCTTGTAAGAGAAAGAGGACAGCATTTCTGATCATTGTACTTTGCGCATCCCACTCGCTAAGCTAGGACATTTTTAGGGTCCCTTTACCACATCACCTACCTTCTAATCCAACCCATACATGTCAAGGATTATGTGACTGTTATTTTTCCCTTTCCAAAAAAGAGCTTCTGTCTGTGGGCAGGAGTATTTTGTTTTTGGTAACTTTATGGATTTGGTACTCTTTGAATTATAAAAATGACACTTTTTTTAAAGCAAGGTGGTAGAAGGGAGGATAAGTTAAAGGCTACTTTTTTTTAACTATTTAATGTTAAATTACCAAAGCAATCACAGAACATAATCATATTTCAAATATTACATGAAAGTCTGAAATGAGGCACATTAAACATCAGATCTCCCCCACAGGGTTCATTTGAACTTCTGCAGTAGATACTGTTTCTGAATGCAACAGCCATAAACCTCTGGATCCTACAGGCCTTTTTGCATGCTCACTAATGGAATACCAAAAACAGCAATGACATAAAAACAACCTATTTTTAGTCCAGCTAAACTTGGTTTTGAACAACCCTTCCCAAAAGCAAGCCTCTCATTTTCTAGTTGGTGGATGAATTTTTTAAATATCATCATATCCTTTGTGTTTTATGAGAGAGACATAGGGATAAGGGGATTCAGATCCTTATACATTCACTTGTAACAAAACTTCTCTTTCTTGGTTGAGTCCAAAATTAAGACTCATTACCCAAAATAGTGTAATGAGACACTTTGAAAAGGTGTGAAATATATGTCATACCAATACATCTTGGTTGATTGAGTACATTTCTGTTTGATTTCAATGCTGCTAACTCCACCCAAGTTTAGGGACATCCTATGAAAATGTAGAGTGCACAGATAGTTTGGATTTTGCTTGCCAAAGATTCCCTTTGAGTTTTAACCCCAACTTCTGAGTCAAAGATAAAACATCACCCACTCATAAAGCTGCATCTTTGATATGAAAAATGTTACAAACAAGCAGCTTAAAGAAGACACTTGAACTATGGCTATGTAATCCCTCCAAAATTTAAGATGTGATTAGAACACATCACATCCCTGAAATTATCCCATTCTGTGCTCTAAATCTCAAAATCCTGAGTCTACCTGGAAGAATTTCATAGAGGAAAAAAATTGTAACCATTTAATCAGTCAGCTTATGTCAAGCCTTACTTCTGATTGAAGAGGTCAGTCTTCTTTTTTTGCTTCTTTTTTGTTACTAAGTCCTCCAACTACTTATTTAACAAAAATAAAAAATTTAGGAAACTGTAAATTAGACTTGGTAGTTAATTGTCATAGAATAATCTCAAGCTAGATGAGAATCCACTGTTTTACTCATTAAGACTAAAATATAATAATTATGTCACAGTCAGGAAAAGTTATGCTTCTTCACACTGATCTGCTTTCTGAAGACTAGTGTATTAACTATGTCTGTAAGAAACTAACCCCTGGGCTCCTGGGTGGCTCAGTGGGTTAAGCCTCTGCCTTCGGCTCAGGTCATGATCTCAGGGTCCTGGGATCCAGGCCCAAATCCTGCGGGGCTCTCTGCTCATCAGGGAGCGTGCCTCCTCTTCTCTCTGTGCCTGCCTCTCTGCCTACTTGTGATCTCTCTCTCTGTGTCAAATAAACAAAATCTTTAAAAAAAAAAAAAAAAGAAAGAAGCTAACCCACTTCCAAATCTTTCAGCACACAATCAACAAACAAACAAACAGGTAATGGGCAGGGATTGCCTTTCAAAGTGAAACCTACAGAGAAGGCATAAGAAAATTATTATGAAAGCAAATAGATATGCCTCAAAAAAAATCTTTATCTCTTGATATTTTTGGAATAAATTCAGATAGTTAAACCTTTCTCAGGTCACTTGTCACCAAAATATATAATTGCATACATTTATAATTTTAACTTTCAGTGAGATGTCACATTATGGCAATTGACTTTCTCAAACCTGCTATTATTAAAAATAAACTGTATCTTGTTCTAGTCCCCTACCTCCAATCGGCAGAATTTCTAATACCATGCAAAGAATGCCCTAAGCTGTATTTTCTCATAAACTCTATGACCTTGTTAGTAAAATGATATTTGATATATTGCTTTATCATAATTATTATTCCCCCACCATATGAGACTGTGTAAATTCAGTTCATTTCATAATGGGAAAGTCAGTTCTTGGTGATACTTTTTGTTTAAGGAGTCTAAAAGTTTTTAAAGTAGTTCATCACTTCAAACATGTCCTAATTTTGCACTCCTCAGAACTGTTCGTTTCATAGTGGTACCTATAATTTAATATTTAAGTGGCCAATGTTGTATAGGCAGACAGGTCTTACATACTGGTTTGTGGGGATTTTTTATCTTTTAAAAAGTAATTTCTAATAAATACATATGGAATAGGTATTATAGTTCACACTTTTCCCCTCCCCCTCCACTCTTTTCTTTCCTCTAATGAGAATGGCAGGAAAAGATATCTAAGATATCAAAGACAATTTTTTAAAACAAAACTCCACTTAAGACATTTTTATTTTGATACAGTATAAAAAAAACGTTACTGAAATCAGGCTTTTGTGTTTGTGTGTGACAAGGAAAAAAAATTTTAACATAATACAATCTGTCCAAATGAAAGGGAATTATCCTATATAATAATCAAAATGAGTAAAAAAATAAGACCAAGATTGTAAGTATAAATGTGCATTTACTCTGATTAATCAACCAAGAAATAAATCTTCATGAAAGTCAAATATTTTAGGGAAATAACTTGAAATAGACTTCAGTAGGTATTTATTAATTGTTTTTAAAACGACATTTCATACCCTCATGTTTTCTACTTGGTTCACAATGAAATAGAAGACTAACAATCAAAATTAGCTATTATTAAAAGGTTCTTGCTTAATAGATTTTAAAACTTTCAACATCTTATGAATGTGCATTTTATAGAACATATTTAAGCCATGCTTACCTAAAAATAATTTTTAAATATGCTTGTATACATAATTTGAAAACTTCCAAGTCAGTATTTATGAAAGAAGATCACCCTCTTTATTTTAAAGAAACTATTTTTAAATTGAAATCATGCAAATAAGTTTTATTCCAATTACTGAATTGGTGGTTAGTACACATGCATAACTTTGCTCTTTGTTCTAATTTCTTTCCCCCATCCAATAAAACTGGCTTCTTTTTTGTTACTAAGTCCTCCAACTACCTAACCAGCTACTTAATTCTGAAACAAAACTTTTTCTTTCCTTTTCTTTTTTTTTCAAAACTTTTTCTTATAATTAAAAAAAAAAAAAGAGGCTTCTGTGCCTCATTAAAATGTCAGGCCTCTTTTCTGACTCGGCTCATAATTGTATCTTTTGAACCATAACTCAACCTTAATGTACACTGCTTGACACCGCGTGTTGGGGAGCTAAAGAAAATGCGTCTACGTATGTACCTTTAAGACCACAAGCTCACTCATGCTGTCTGGCTTCTTGCCAAATTTGGAGGCAAAAGCAGGAGGATTTTTGCAAAATATCCTCTAACAATTGTCCCTCCCTCTTCCCACAATACTACCACCAAAAAAAAAAAAAAAAAAATCTGTGGAGTGGGTCATCTGGGCTCTCAGCTCATCTCACCACTCCTGAGTAAGATACCTAGGTCCCCCACACCATTCCCTACCCTCGATCTCCCAAGAGTGGCTCTGAGGGTTCGGGTTTCACAAGTTCAGCCCACTCTACGCGAGAGTCCCTGGGCACCTTTTGCGCCCCCTGGGGCTTCTCGGCCGGGTCAAAGGAAGTTCAGCACTTACTCTCCCCACTCAGCACCCTGTAGTCTTGATGCACAAGGCCTGAGTCTTCCTTGGTAGGAACTAGTCATGGAGCCATCTTCCCCACGCGGTGGGCCCTAGCGCGTGTATACACACTTGGAAGGCTGTCTGAGCTCTGCCCTGGCGTTTAGAGTTCGAGTCCCAGACGCCGCACTAAGAAGTAGCCAGCTTCTCGACTCCCTCAAATTTCGAGAAGGCCCTAGAGTCACCCTGCGGCGCGAAATCAAGACACTTACTTGTTTTGTCATGGAGTCAATGAGGCGCACGTAGAAATCTTGCTCCGTCCTTATCCCTGGGGGAGAGGGGAAGAGAATAGGGAACGAAGGAAAATTAAGTGAGAGAGGATCTGCCGCAAAATAAAAACAAACAAACAAACAAACAAAAAACAAAGAATGGGGCTTCAAGGTTATGCAAACGCCTACGACCCCAGAGAAACACAGACAGGACACCACCACCCCCACTTTCCCCAGTGTCCAGAGAGGGGCCAGTCCCCAAGAAAAGGCAGCTGAGAATGTGGCAGGGCCCTCCACCTGGCTTCTCTACCTTTTCTTGGAGGGAACCCCTCCGCGCGCTCTCTGGGAGCCCTCAAGGCCACGATCGTTCGAAACCCCTGAGCCCAAAAGACTTTGGGCCTGGAGTTGCGGCTAAGCCAAGAAAACAGGCCTTAGAAATTGGAGGAAGAAAGAAATTGGCCCTTCGAGGGCCGGGGCTCCACACCTGGCCCCAGGTGTGCTGGAGCCGATTACGGCCGCCTTCCCGCTACTCGGAGGCCCTCTCGGGTGAAACCTCCTCAGGCGAAACTTAGGAGAGGCCGGGTTACCCCGAGGACCGGGGACGACTCCGCGTGCTCAGGGCTCTGGTCCACCTGGATGTTCCCGCGCACCCTGCCTCACCCAGGGCCCCGGGATGCCGGCGCGGACGCGACTCGAGCCTCACCATTGCTGTAGAGGAGCTGGAGCCGGTAGTGAATCCCGTTATTGGTCTTTTCGCTGTTGGCTTCCTAGGTTGCAGCAGGACGCAAAGACACAAGAGACGCAGGAAAGAGGTCGGCGTGAGCGAGTGGACCGACTTCGAGGCAACTTTCCCTAAGACGGGACCCCCGGCCAGAAACCGGACCGGCCCGGGAGCAGCAGAAATTGCGGCCAACTGTGATCCCTCTGCCGCCCTCCCGACCCTTACTGCTCCCTCTTCCCTTCCAGAAAATGCCGTGGGGCCTGGGGGCTCGGGCCTGGGCCAGCAGAGGCAGTAGCCGCGCGTGGTCGCGCGGTTGAGGGCGGGCTCATCCCGGGCGCCCTTGACTTTGGAGTGCGAAGCCGGGCTCGCCTCTCTCCAGCTCTGGGGCTCCACGCGAACTTTTTTGGAGCAGAACCTCTTGGATGAGGAGCCCGGGTTCGCCCAGGACGGGAAGTGGCTGGGGGACCCCGCTCAGGAGTGTGTTATGGATGCTTTGCACTCTCCGAGGAGCGCGCCTCCCGAAGCGGCTGGGCCTGCTCCCCGGCCGGGGCGAGGGGCAGCGGCGCTGCGCCCACTTACTTTTTCCTTCTCCACGAACCCCACAAAGGCTGTCCTCTCGATCTCCACGGGCTGACCCTGTCTGTCGTAGAGAGCCAGGACGAAGTGGAAGAAGTTGGATTTCCGCAGATTGGAAGGCGGCTGCTTCTCAAAGTGAGCCCGGGCCAGACCCACCCCGCTGCGGCCAAAGACGCAGAGTTAGACGGCTAAGCTGGACACCGACGAGCGACCCTTTGTCACCCCTTACACACGCGAGAACCCTCAAACATCAACCTCCTGTACCCCCAGAACACCCAGTGGGCGCCCTACATGCCCCCTCTGGCGCCCCGGGCCCACCCGGCGGCGGGACATGCGTGCTCTCGCGTGTCCAATCCACAGGGCGCGCGCCCCGAACTCGAGGAAGAGCCATGAAAGTTTTGTTTGGGTTTTGCGCAGAAGATAAAACCCTGCAAGCATTTACGCGCTGCGTGGGAAGAAAGAAAAGTGGAGGTGGATGAGGCGAACCCGCGTTCGCGGAATACAGCTGGTCCTTTACAACTTGGAGGGAGGGAAGCACGGGAATTGGTCCCCGTCACCCCCACGAATCTCCTGCCTCAGCTTCGAGGGCAGGTGAGGGTGGATGGATGGGGAACAGGCTCAGCTTCTTGAAGCCAAAGCCATCCTCCAGGAAACCTCAAGTGTCCCCGCCAAGCGCGGTCGCTCGGCCTGGGGAAACCGCATGCCCCCTCCCCAAATAAAGCAAGTAAGAAAAAGGATCTGAGGGTGGGGGAACTCAGAGCTGTCAGGGGTGGTCGCTGTGGAACAGGGAACTAGGGTGGTTTTTTTTAAAAGACCTGTCCTGACAAAGTTTCGCCGCACCACAGATATCCTCACACTCATTCCAGACATGCTGTGGACCAGGGGTGCCGACTAAGCGCGCCCGCGGGGGAACTGGAGGCTCGGGTGCCAGGGGCGCCGGGAGGCCACTAACAACCCGACCTGCCCAACACAAGGGCGCGCGCTCACACACACACACACACACACACACACACACACGCACACGCGCGCGCGCACAGACACACACACACACTCTTTCGCTTCCAGTTACCCAACTCACTCTCACTACTAACCATCCCCATCCTTGTACTCAGGGGGGATGGGAACAGTGTTGCAGACACTTGTCCCCTGCCCGGAGAAGATGAGGATGAGGTAATTAGACATCTTCCTTTTTCCCCTTCCGCCCTCTCGGAGTCCGATAGGGCTAGGGCCGCCAGATCTCCAACTCCCCCAAGCCCAGCTGGTGGTCCGGAAAAGAAAAAAGACCATTTCTCACTTGGGACCAGGAGTCCCCGGAAAGGGTGATAGGAGTGCCCAGAAAAGTTCCCCACGTCAATCTCCAAGGGCAGTGCTTCCAGGCCTCACAGTCTAACACCTCAGGAACTGAGTGGGAGAGGGGCTGTAAGGGATCATGGTGACAGAGTGTGGAGAAGACTTTTAGGAGATGTCAGAAATAAAGTTTGGGAGTTGCTGTTCTACCGGTGGACCAAGAAAACTGAAAGCTAGAGAGAGGGGGGCAAAGAAGCAGACTGGGGAATTAAGAGAAGGTTCTGGGGACACATGGAGAGAGATAAGAAGAGAGAAAGGGAGGTAAGGGAAGGAGTAGAGAGGAGAGAGGAGTGAAGAAAGAAAGGAAAGGAAAGAATGAAGAAAGGGAGGACGGAAAGAGGAAAGAGAGGGAAGGAAGGAAAGGAAAAGAGAAAAGGGAAGGAAGTAAAGAAAGAGAAAGAAAGAAAAAAGAAAGGAAGGAAAGAAAAAAGACGAAGGTAGGAAAAGAAAGAAGAGAAGGAATAAAGTTTAGAAAGGAGGGAACGAAAGAAAAAAAAGGAAAGAAAGAAAGGAAGGCAAGAAAGATAGAAAAGAGAAAGAAAAGAAAGAGAAGAGAAAAGAAGTTAAGGAAGGAAAGTAAGAAAGAAGAAAGGGAAGACAGCCGGGAAAGAAAGAGCAATCACATAAAAATAAAGATATACAACATCGTGCTGGTGAGATGCCTCTTCTGGCTTAAAACGAAATGAAAACAGTCACAGGCGAAGCAGGGGAAAGTGCCGGCAAAGCGTGGGCTCTTCGCAGGCAGCTCCCAGCTCTCTCCGGCCGCAGGCGACCAAGGCAACGCGGCCGGGGAGCGCGGAGACCCGGAGGCGAGCCGAGCGGAGCGGCGGACTCTGGAGCACTGCCCGGCCCCGCAGCGGCCGCCGCCACCGCTTCCCGGCTCTTCTGCTTGCGGATCGCCTCCCCGGCCGCGGTCCCCCAGCTGTACCCACCTCTGCGCCGCCGTGTTGGCGTCCAGCACCCCGGCGCCCTGCATCCACGTCCGCACCGCGTTCATGCCGCTGCCCAGCGGCTCTTCCTTCATGCTGCTTCCACTCCGTTGGATGCTTTCCTGAATCCCAAACATGAAAACAACCTTTTCTTGTGGAAAATCTCCTCCCCCTTGAAAATATTGAAAAAAAAAAAAAAAAAGGAAA
>PITA01003693.1:0-32863 GCA_004023965.1 Spilogale gracilis | reverse complement strand
CTCTCCCAACCAAAGATGTTTCTTTCCTTTCAGTGCGTATAGATGAGGAGGACGCTGGTTGCCGTAGACAGATACACTAGAGAGGGAGAGTGGGGTGGGGGAAAGGGGGGAGAGAGGGAAAGAGGAAGGGGGGGAGGGAAAGACAGAGAGAAAGAGAGAGAGGAGAGGGAGAAAGAGAGAGGGGTGGACCCTGCTGGATGGAGATTCTGTTTTCTCCTTGCTAAAATAGAAGTGATTTGCAGGCTTTCCCTATGGAATCCAGTTTGACTCTCCCCAGAGCTAAACACAGGCACACTAACCCCAAAGGGAGGAGGCGGGGCTCGCGCCTCACAGGCCTGCCCCTTCATTTGCATAACGTCATCCTTCCGCCTTGCTGCAGCCAATCGTGGCTCAAAGAGCCTGCTGGCTCTCCGCGCCGGGCCACGCTCCCTCATTAACATCCTTCTCCGGGTGACGCAGGGGAGCCAGCCAAAGTTCCTCGCAAAGTGGCGAGCGAAGGATCGCTGAACCCTGGCGTCTATGCTGGGGAAGAAGAGCTGGGCTGAGCTGGGCAGACCCGGGCTGGAAAGGGGAAAGAGACGGAAGGGAAGGGCGATATTTTTCTTAGGGATTTGAGCTGGGGTCTGCTTCGTGGTCGTTGCGGTCCATTTAGCATCCTCGCCACGCCCCGAGCGAGCTCGCGGTGCACTGACTGCGCACTCCCAGGGCTGATGCTGCGTCCTGCTCCGCTGTTCTGGGACGTCGGGGGCAAAAGTGGAGGAGACGGGAGAGTCCGGGCAGAAAAAGCAGGACGTGCGTCCCAGGTGCCCACCTCTTCGCTTTGAGGAGGGGGTGGTGGGGTGGAAAAACGGGTGCTCGAGGTTGGGGCGGGAGATCGCGGAGGGCACTTGTCTCCACGCCGGGAGAGGTGGGTGAACCCTGGGCCTCGGCAAGCGAGGTTATGCGGGTCCCCCAGGGAGTAAGTAGGGGGACCCGGACTCTGCCCGAAGGCTGACTTCTGATATGGTTCTCGCTCAGTCGCTAGTCTCGAGGCCGCCGGTGTTAGGCACTATCCTCCACAATAATCCGCGGGATATGTAAACGGTGGAGTGAATGCTGTCAGGGAGTTGTATCGGGATTCATTTTAAAATTTATTCAAATTCACAACCCCTCACCCTTGTCCCAAAGTGATTTTTTCTTTAGAGTAACTACCAAAGCAACAACATCTCTGATTAGTGGTTATTTGATGCAGGATTTCTCTCTTCCTCATTCTTTCTGTTAAAATGGAGGACTGGAACAAACCCTCCTCAACTTCTGCTCCTGCCAGTTATCCAGAAAGCCAGAGATTGAGTTAAGAAGGTGGGGGATAGTGGGGGGGGGGAATAGTCTCTTACCTCAAACCTTTCTTTATATATGCTTGTGGCTGGGGGGAAAAAAGCTGGAAGTTTCTGGGTAATGTGCCCCATCATTTTTTTAGCAGGTTGTAACTTCTAATAAGCACATGGTGAACTTCTGTTTCATTGCCCTCAAAGGAACTCCCTGACTGCAGCCAAATCTGCTAAGGACTCCTTGGGGGAAATTCTCTGCCAGAAATCCAGGTCCCCTTTCTGCTGGCCTTCCTTGGCCCTTTGATTTAGGAAGCTCATGGGGTCAGTGACGGAACAGTACACATGCCCATATTGAATGGATGTAGACAGGGAAGAATTACACTTTGTGTTCTTGGCAGAGCAGGAAAGTGAGAGCCACTTCCTGATTCCTAAACCAGGAAAAGAAAAAAAAAAAAAAAAGACTGTTTTAGGCTTGTGAGTTCATGGCCACTGTCCTCAAACACTACTTTATCTTTGTGCATAAAGCCTGTCCAGCTCCCATACCATTTAATCTGGATCACTAATATGCTGAGTACTTTGTCCCTGGTAATAATTAATAATTAATTTGATCTCCACCAAGACACTCCTGAAGAGATCTGTCTGAATCATCAGGATCCCCATAGCATCTACCAGAGTTTCTGACATATAGCACATGTTCAGGATGGCTACATTGGTGGAGAGTTTGGAAGGATTATAGGTTTGTGGGGAGAGGAAATAAGGGAGTTGGACATTCTCCATCTCTATAGACTTTAAATGCATAATTGAAACTGAGCCTGCTGAAAACTTCCCAAAGCTCCAAGCTTAACCTCCAAGACCAAAAAGTCCTGAGAGCCAATCCCTTCCCCTTCCTGGACCATCCACTGCCTTCTCTAAGGGGATCCCTCAAGCAAGGAAGATGAGGAAGCAGAGGGTACCCTTCTATCAATAAATCCCAGATAACCATAGCAAAAGAGTCACGCTTCCCTCTCCTTAATTGCCTGAGCCTCCATTTTACCGTCCAGTGAACTACATTCAGGACTCCAAGTTGAGTCTGGTGAAGAACATATCCCAGTGATGGGGAACACACACTGTGATGGGGATCAGATCACTGCCAAAGGGAAGCAGCAAAGATACCAGAGAAAGGAGAGACACAGCCGTCCTGAGGGCCAGGATCAATGTAAAGCACACAAAAGATGGATTTCTAGGGGGTCAGGCAGAATAAGAAAGCACTCTGCAAATGTTGTGTTTGTGGAGGGGCCTGCAGCTGCCAGTTGTGAAAGGGAAATTGACGCAGGGAAAGAAGACTTCAGCAGTCCAATTCCTGCCCCAGTGTAGGTACTCTGCAGAAGCGAAATAACAGGGAGGCCATCTCCACATCTGCCAGGCCACCAAAGGAAGAAAAACAAAAGAGGGCAGGAATATTTTGATAAGACTAATTCCCTTTGGCTGTGCGGAAGCAGGAGATACCTCACCTGGGAGGGTGAGTGACTTTCTATTAATCAAGCAGAGTGTATTCATAGTTTTTCTTCTGGGTGTCCCAGTGTTTTCAACCTGGCTTTCTCACCCAAGAATAAATGTCTAAGTAGGAAGGAAGCTAAAGAGAAGGGAGAAAGGAGACAGAGAGGGTGATAGAAGATTGGGAACAAGGCCCAAGATAGCAGAGTAGTAAGCTTTTGTGGATTTCCTCTGGGGAATATTGAACTAGCAATTGCAGTTTTAAACTTTGAAAAATTCCTTAAACACTTGTCAATCTTCCCTCCTGTGGGGTTAGCATCTCCTCCGGAAGGTGTGTGGAGGGGTATTGTAAAGTTCTGCAGTGAGACTAACTTCATCTTTTTAATATTGTAGTCCACTTCTGTGAAGAAAAATACTGTATGTATAGCATTGCCCAGACTTTATAGAATATCTGTGATATGACTTGAGGGTGGCTTATAACAGTAATCGCCAAATTCCTCTCATCAGCCTAATCTTACTGGGGAAATGCAGATTTCCAGGCCTTGTCCAGACCTGCAAAATTAGGGAGGAAACGGGGGAGGCTTGTGCATAAGAAAAATATACAGCAAAATGGACTTACATGTGGAAGAAGCAATTGGAAAGGCTTACTATCTCCCCGGGAGTTAAGTGTCCCGCTGAGCTTCTCCAAGTTTTTCCGGAATGAGAGTTAGAGCCCACTCAGGCCCTCTTCATTGCTCCAAACAGTAGACTGGGCTACCCAGTCCTTAGGGTCTCCCAGCCTTGGAGGAAGCTCAGACCCGGAGAGCAAAACCATCCTCCACCCCGAACTTTTAAACCTTCTCACTCTTGGCTCTCCCAACCCCTCTTAACTCACAGGGAAATCAATTCCCTTTCGCGAAGGGCATCAGTTGCCTCTGTAACTTCCAGGGGGGCGCAGGTGGGAGCACACACGTCCCTCCTCCCCCCAAAAAGAACAGAAAAGGGATAAATACAGCGGAACTAAAACTAGCGGGACGTCCCGGAGAAAGAGGGAATCTTCTCGGTTCGTCCGCCCCCAGGAGGCCAGACTTGGGACCTGTCATTTAGAAAATTCCCTCGGTCTAAGTTTCCCTTCCGAAGATGCGCCCGCAGAAGGGCCGCCTGCCCAGGGAAATGTCGCCTTCCTTTGGCGGCTCGTCAGAGACCGCTGAGAGCGACACTGAAGAAAAGACGCCTCCTTCGGTGCCGGGAAGAAGGGAACGGGAAAGGTGGGGCGATGAAGTCCAACCAACCGTTCCAAGTCTCTCCCCGTAGGCGGCCGCTCTAAAGGCGTCGTCTGGCGGCCTGGAGCCGCGGCCGGGGTGGGTAGAGGCCGAACCGCCGCGCACGAGAGGAGAAGGCTCGGGGTGCGTGGCGGCGCCGAGCGCCGGGAGAGGGAGCACCCAAGCGGGGCGCAGCTTGGCGGGGCTCCTGAGCCGCATCCAGAGGCCAGCCGAAGTGGTCCCACCACCCGCCCGCGAAAACCTGCCACTGCTTCTCTAAGACTTTTCCCTGCTGCCCTCGGAGAACGTGTAAGAGCAGCAGACCACGGTTCCACTGGAAGACCGTCTGCCCTACCTCCTTGCTCTCAGCCTTCTCTGGCAAGCGGTAAAGGGAAGGGGGCATTCCTTTGGGCCCTGATGCCTCTTTCAGACCCCCCAGTACTTCAGAGAAGGCCGGGTTTGCTCGCCCCATCTGACACTTCCAGTCCTTGGGACGCGCGTTTCCCCGTAGTACAGGCAGGGAAACTGAGGTCTAGAGAGGGACAAAGACACCCACGGATCGCTAGGACAAGGGCTTGGGGCAAGAAGCTCGAACAAAGCTTTCCCGGATCCAGCCTGCGGACTCGCTCGGGTTTCCCCCGGGGCGGTCCCCAGATAATAATAGATAGCATTAGTTGAAGGCTTTACGAGCATAAACTCACTGAATTCCCACAAGACTAAGAGGGCAGGTAAGATCGCCCCCATTTTACAGGTGAGGAAACTGATGCCTTGTGATTGAAATTAAACAACCTGTCCATCGTCTCACTGCAAATAAAGTTGCCCAGCCCAAATTTCTGGTCTGTGCCCTTAGCCTAAGACCCAAACCACCCACCCAGCCTCTGAGCATTGTCACTGCAGTTTGCCTTGGAGCTTCCCCTCACCCCCCACCCGCCCGCCTTCGCCTTCGCTACAGGGCTCGCAGATTCCTGTGGCTCTCGAGCCCCTGGGGATCCCGGATGACAAAGGAGCAGGGGCTCAAGTTGCTGTCCCACGGCAGGCAGCAGAAGGGAGAGGAGGGGACAGCCATTCTGCAAAGTTCTGACGCGTGGGCTGGCCGCACACCCCCACAAGCAGATACCCACAGGCGTCTTTCCCGGCAGTTTTAGACAGGGCGCGCCAGCGTGGTGCCAAATCCGGCCTGGCTCTGCCGCCTTTGCTCTGTGACCTCCAGTCAGCCTCTTCTCCCAGTCCTAGCTGAGGTCCTAGAGCTCCCGGAGCATGCAGAGTCGCCTGATACAGACTAAACAAGACTTTCCAGGTATGCCTGCAAGGCCCATCAGAGGGCAGACATCTGTACACCTGAGGATGCACTTTAATAGAAGAAGACCATATGGCCTTGGCAATGACCATAGACAGCTAAAATTATTCTAAATCGGGAGAATACAGTTGGAGACACACCCGAAAAGGAACACCCAATCCGAGGCTATCCTAGGGCCCGACGCATACCCCACCCTTGGCCCTTCTGCCACAGTCCTCCAGCCCTCTTGCTTGGAGTCTGATCAGAGAAAGGCCCTCACTCCTGTTGCAGCAAGAGGCTCCAGGATGTGAGAAGAGAGCATCCTGGCTGTTTGGAAATTAGTATCTCTTCAGCAGTGCAAACTCAAAAAGAAGAAACTGAGGCCTGCGAGGATTTGGAGGCAAGAGGGGGAGACATAGGCCTCTTTGCTTAGGGGAAAGTAAGAGAAGAAAGGGGAAGTTTTGCAGAGGAGCTGGAGATGCTTGGGTCACAAAAAGTTCACATTTGTATTTCCTTTGAAGCACACTCCATTAGATATTTACCCACCGTTGGACCTTCCAGGTCTTTGTTGGCCACCGAGATGTAAGATGAGTGTGATGGACGTGAGCGTGCAAATATGTTTGTATAAAGGAAGAGGGGCTGCGTGTTTGTGAGCCTGTGTGGTACGCTGTGTGCCACTGAGCGACAGCGCGCACTTGGGTGCACATGTGCGCGGGTGCATGAGCAGGACTGTCACACACAAGCATGAGTACACGGGAGCATGTGAAAAGTATGTGCCTGTGTTACGTGTAGTTGTGTCCCATTTATATGATTGTGCGCGTGCCAGAAATACTTTCTGCAAGAGCATCGTACACTTTTGTATGAGCCTAAGCTTACACGTGGTTCGTTTGTCCGTGTGTGCATGTGAAACCCAGCAAGGAAGTCCCCCAAATCTCAGGTCCCATCAAAGGAAAGGCGCGGGGAGGAACGCGGACTGAGTGCCGCAAGGCAGAAACTGCTGTTCCTTTGGCCTGCGGGTAGCAGGAAGCCGCCTACTGGGCGCGGGACTGGTCGAGAGGCCGTAGGTTCGCGCCCAGCTGGGCTCGGGGCACCGAGGCAGGTTCCCGCTGGGGCCCACAAATTACTACGACTGCGGTCGCAATGATCCCTACCGGGCAGTTCCGAGTTCTTAATTGTTCCTCGCGGACAGTTTCCGAGTATTGATGCCTTGTGTCCCGAAAGAGACCGCTTCCGGGTTATTTGCTTATGTTTTTATTATCTTGATCACCGTCATTATTGGTAGCTGAATGAAGATGGTGACAAACCCACCCGCACAGCCCTATCCCGCCGGTCCGCGGCTGCTCCCGGCGTGCGGCAACTCGCGGACGCAGGAATCTTCCCTTACATGGAGCCACAGCGCCACCTCTCGATCCCCCAGCGTCCCTCCCGTCACTGCCGCCCAGGTCCAGGCCCCCAAATTCCCAGTACTAAATAGCTTTCCATTTGCTTTCATCATTCTTCTTTCCCTCACTAGAACGTTTCACTTCGCTGGAGCCTTGAAATTCCCCAAACATACTTTGCTGAGCATCTTTGTACACGACCAGAATGCCTACACCCTTCTCCACCCCTAAAACCTCTGCTCTTTTAAATCACTAGCACAAAAATTCACCTCTTTCACAAAACCTTTCTAAACCCCGTCATGGCAGTGCCTTTCCTTGACTTCCGTGGTGCTCATATCACATCGGACAGAAAATCTTGTTCAGGTGTCTCTTTCCCCTCCCTAACCAGGGAGCTCGTGTGTGTGTAGCAACAATAATAGCAATAAAACCTGATATTAACTGAACGCACTCTGTGGAACATCATATGCAATGTGCTATGCGAAGCACTTTATCTCGCTTAATTTTCCCAGAAAAACCATGGAGTGAACACCAATATAATTCCCCAGTTTTCAGATGAGGCTAGAGGGTTCCTGTCTTATGTTGCATTGCAGAGCCCAACCCAAGTCTGTCTGTCTGATTTTTCTTCTCTCTTTTCTTAACCTCTGTGCCTTGCAGCCTCTATATCCACAGGCTTTAAGACAGGACCAGGCACAGAGTGGATATTCATATATTTATGAATAAATGATCCACAGCCAATACAATTTTTTTCTTCTCCACTAGAGGTGGGCTAGAAAAACACTGCACTTACCAGATACCTTGATTGAATGTTACCATAGTGCTTTATCCCAAGACTGTCCTGCTCCTAATGGCTAGATGACCTTGGTCAAGTCTTCATCCTCAATTTCCTTATTTTTAGAAGTAGGTTTCCTGTATTAAACAAGGAAAAAATGTGAGGCAAGCACTTGTGCTATAATCAATACTGAGTAAAAGTTGGTTATTCATATAATTATTAAAGATAATTTTTTAAATGATAATAAAAATTTTAAAAACTAAGGCACAGAACACAAAATTAACTTACCCTAGTCACACAGAATTCACCATACCTCTGTATAAAATTATCTCATTATTATATCTTCATTTTCATCTTGGATGTAAAATATGTAATAAAAAATGTTTAGTTTATTGTGGTTGGGGTGTTAATGTTAAATGTGTTCTGTTATAAAATTTTAAGGGGCAAGGGGGAAAGATGTAATTAAACAGTAAATCAGCAGGCTTTGACTCTCACTCTTTCCTCCTGCTTTGTAGATTTTTACCAAGAAAGATTTAAAGAAAGACTATAAAAGTGCTTATTATTCTGGAAAGTACAAAACTCTATTTTTTAATTCAGGGAGCATTCTGAGCTAGTTTGAGTTCTCCCTACTTGAAACACTTTGCTGCTAGTAATACACCAAAAGTTTAAAAATATGTATCTAAGCAAATGATTGTACCCAAATAAAAAGCAAATGAAGTTTGTTTAAACATATTCCAAACATCAGACATTTCCCAAAAAGGCTAAGTTTTAGAGGTTCAGAGTCTTTTTTTAGAGTGACTCATTAAATAATTACTGCTATAAGCAGTTTAAGTGAAAATGAATTTTTCTGTCTGATCAGGCTATAACTTTCCTACTATCAAATTATTTTAGAAAGACTTTTGACCCGTACAGTTATGTCATAAGGAAACAAAAAGGGTCTGATAAAATCCACAAAAGGCATAAATGTGTCTCCCTATGTAGCTGGCCCACAGTGCATTTCCAGAAACTTTATCCCAGTCTCAATTTATTTGAATTCATTTGTACCTGCTTCCCATTCTATGCAATACGCTTGTAGGCAGATGAAGAAATGAATTCAGGAAACTTTACCTGCAGCAGATTAATGTTAAAGATTTTATTGTATAGCTAACAGATATTTTATTATCCTTGATTGGGGATTTGAGTCCTATTGACAGTGAGACGCTGTCTTTTTGACAGTTTGGGGAGGGGGCATGTCTGTTCTGTTTTCTTTTCTTCTTTATTTCTAAAGTGGTAGCCATTAGAGATGTTCACCAAAATTATGGATTTCCTTTTTCCAGGTGCATAGTAAGAGTAGAGTATTCTGTCTTCTGCATTTAGATACAACCCTGTGGTGTGCTTCAATAAATGAGGAATCATCAGGGCACCTGGGTGGCTCAATTGGTTAAGCGACTGCCTTCGGCTCAGGTCATGATCCTGGAAGTCCCCCATCAGGCTCCCCGCTCAGCGGGAAGCCTGCTTCTCCCTCTCTCACTCCCCTTGCTTGTGTTCCCTCTCTAGCTGTGTTTCTCTCTGTCAAATAAATAAAATCTTTTTTAAAAAATGAGGAATCATCAGTAATCTGTGTTATTTAGAGGCAAATGCTTTAAAAACCAATGTGCAATTCACCAGATACACTTCACTGGGCCAAAGCTGCAGGTGACTCTCGTATGAGGTTTCCTTCAGCCTGCCACTCTTCACAAAGGTAATGTGGAGTAGAGACCCCTCCAACCACAGTGAACATTTAACATGAATGTGAAATAATCTTTGGTTACTCTAAGTCCCAGAGATTTTTTTAAATGAGCCTCCCCTGACTAACATGCCTGGGAAGGTAACTCATCTTTCTTTTCCTTTTCTTTCTTCCTCTCTCTCTTTCTGTCTTTATTTCTCTCTCTCTCTCTTTCTTTCTTTCTTTTTTCTTTCTTTCTTTTTCTCTCTTTCAATCTTTTTCTTTCTTTCTCTTTCTTTCTTGTTAGAATTTTTCTCTCAGACTGAAAGATTTCAGATAATGCAATTAATTCAACTAAAAACCTGTATCTCATTTTTTAATTCAATTCAGACATTTCCTGTGGATCAAAATATCATTTAGAAAACTTGGAAATGGGCAAAACAAATGAATTTTCAAAGTGCTGAAAAGGAATCTCAGAATCATGGCTGGACTTCCCCAGGGTTTTCCAGGGGGCCCTTTGCAGATACACGTGAAGGGCGTGCCAAAGGCTCTGATTCAAAGAGATTTTATTTGTGATTGTATGAGGGGACAGAGAAACAACACTCCCTTCGGTGTGTTCATTTCCATAACTTCAGTATGGTGAAAGGGAAAAATATTTGGCTAATCAACTTATATTTAAGGAACGTGACCTAGGGCAAGTTATTTAATTTTTCGAGAGCTTACTTCATCTGGAAAATAAGAGTATGAGACAAGATCATCTTCAGGATGCCATGCAGCTCTACTACGCTGGAATTCTGAGATAGTCGAGTGACAGCAGTCTCAGGACTTGATGTGACAGTGTAAGAATCTTCTTGTGTTTCTATCCTCAGCACCAGTTTGTGAAACGTTTTCAATTTTTTCATGCTACTCCCAACTTAAAACAACTGCTTCTTGGGCAAGATACATAGTGCTTTTTTTCTTCAACCTCAAATCTTTTTAGAAAAGTGGGCCATATAGATTTGGGGCCATGTAAAATGCTGTGTCACACTCTAGCCAAGAGGGAAGATTTGCTTTTTTTTTTTTTTTTTTTTTTTTTTTTTAAATTTTTTTTTAAGATTTTATTTATTTGACAGAGAGAAACACAGCCAGAGAGGAAACACAAGCAGGGGGAGTGAGAGAGGGAGAAGCAGGCTTCCT
This sequence comes from Spilogale gracilis, assembly GCA_004023965.1. Lineage (NCBI taxonomy): Eukaryota > Metazoa > Chordata > Mammalia > Carnivora > Mephitidae > Spilogale > Spilogale gracilis. The sequence goes on along the minus strand of PITA01003693.1, from coordinate 22,558 downwards.
GCCAAGCAGGGAGCCCGATGTGGGGCTCGATCCCGGGTCTCCAGGATCATGACCTGAGCCGAAGGCAGTCGCTTAACCAACTGAGCCACCCAGGCACCCCCGAAGATTTGCTTTTTTATTCAAGAAGTATGCTTTTCAGTTTTCATTATCAGACAACATAAGGAAATTTCTTGTGAATTTTCAGGAAACTTGGATGACAAAATATTGATTGTATGACAAGTGCTGTAGGGTGAAGGTGTTACTATCTGTTCTTTATCCTTACTGTGGTATGACTGATGGTCAGAAACAATACTATTAGCTTCATTTGGATAATGATTTACAGTTGACAAAGAGGTTTCACATCAGTTATTGCCTCAATGAACCATGCAACTGACATTTCTCCCCCATTTCACAGAGGAGGAGCTGAGGTTTAGATCTGCCCATGCCGTGTGGCTTGCAAGCTGTAAGGTTTGGCTAGAACCCAAGAGCCACAGCAGCCTATGAAATTAAGAAAGCTTTGTGCAACTTTACTGGAGAATAGAAAGTGTTGAAACCAGGCCACAGGACATTCCTTTACAGAACGATACAGACATTATTTCCATCAACCAACTCCCGTTTCTCCTTTGTCTGGGTACCCTCCCAAAACTGTAGTCCTCTCCTTGAAGTTACGTGTGGTCATCTCACTTACTTGAGCCAGAGCATTTACTTAAAGGTAAGAGAACCCCAGAGGACTCACTTCCCTCGACCAGGGGGTTATTGAGGGTAGCCCCATCAGTGTGGGTCCTGCTGTCATGATCACAATGAACAGAATTCCTTAGTAATAGGCAACAGATTTAATGTAAGCAAGTGGTTTAAGCCTTAGGCCTTGGAGCTTGTTTGTTATTGCAGTTTTCCATGGTCTGTCCTGACTGGTCCAGTTTCCTAATTCAAATTTAAATATTTTATAAAAGAGAACTATCTCTGCTGGGTAGACTCTTACCAACTTGAGTTATACACACATACCTTTTAGAAAGAAATATTTTTCTGGATCTCTCATGTCTTTATTTAAATTCATTTTACTAGGGTAAGAGGGTGATGGGTATTAAGGAGAGCAGGTGTTGTGATGGGGGCTGGGTGTTATACACAACTGATGGATTTTTTAGCACTACCTCAAAAACTTACAATGTACTATATGCTGACTAACAACATAATAAAAAAAAAGAAAAAGAAAAAATTATTTTACTACCTTATTTATTTATTTTATTTTAATATTTTATTATTTATTTGGCAGAGAGAAAGAAGCTAGAGAGGGAACACAGCTAGAGAGGGAACACAAGTAGGCGGAATGAGAGAGGGAGAAGCAGGCTTCCTGCCAAGCAGGGAGCCCGATGTGGAGCTCGATCCCAGGTCTCTGGATCATGACCTGAGCTGAAGGCAGTCGCTTAACCAACTGAGCCACCCAGGCGCCCTACTACCTTATTTAAATATGCACAACATAAGATGAGAAACGCATTCTTTATGCAGATAACATTTGAACAACTGTGAAACCATATTACAAAGTTAATGAAAAAGAAAAACTGCACAAACCCAAAGATTTATAAATAAAAAAAAATAACATGTGCTGGATAACATTCTGTAGAAAGTAAATTGCTACTTAAATATCAACATGGTCCTGAGTTCAGTAAATTAAGTTCTTTTGAAAGTAGCCTGTGTAAATAATCATGTCCTGTGTAATGTCTTAATTCTTCTACCACGGTTCTGTTTTTCTTGAAACTACCTCAAAGCATCCCTGAATTCATAGGGTGTAGGAAAAGCTTAAAGGCATCATTTCAGTATCAAGTCTGCCTCTGTCCTTTTTTTATTGACCAATGACAATTAGGAATCACTATTGGCACCAATAAACCCAAAGTGAAATTTGAGCTTGGAAATTTTGTGTGAGTACTGAGTTTTAAGGTAATTATCCAGATAAGTCTTATGGTGCTTAACTTTTTAAATGACTTCTCTATAATTACTTAGGTGTACTTAACAGTTGTTTTGAAGAACAGAGAGGATAGAGTGAGCAGAAGACCCTAGGGAAGTATCAGTCTGGGAGAACTGCTGTTTGCTTTCCTCCTGGGCTACTGGTAGACTGAATTTCTCAGCTTTCCTGGCAGCTGCTCTGGCTATAGCCTGAGTTCTAGTCAACAAAATGTAGGTGGGATGAAAGCCATTTCTAGACATAGATCATAAAATCTCCCACACAGTCTTTGACTCCTTTTCTTACCCCTTCTGCAGGCTGAATCAGAAAATCCAAGACAAGATTCCAAGCTCTAGTGCAAGGCTCAGCAAATGTTTTCTGTAAAACTCCTGAGAGACAATATTTTAGGATTCATGTGCCATAGAGTCCCTGTTACAAGTACTTCACTCTCCCATTCTAGTGTAAGAGCAGCTACAAAGCACAGGTTATACATGATGAATGAGTATGGCTGTGTTCCAATAAAACTTTATTTACCAAAAAAAAAAAAGTGCAAAAACTGTAGATCAAATTTGGTCCTTGAGCCATTGTTGGCTGACCCTGCTCTAGAATATGTCAGAATCAGAAGGTAGGAGGAATCTGATCCTTAAATGACTGCATGAGGAAATAAACTTTATATAAGCAAGAAATAAACTTCTGTTATATCAAGTCATTGCGATTTAAGAAAGTTTCAGCATTAGCTGAATACTCCAATATTGTTGGAAGAGGTCATCCAGGGGACGTGACTTCAGGTTGACCCATGAGCAGGACCTTGGCAATCAGAGGCTCTCCTCATCCCCTCCCCTGTGCTACCATTCCCACAATGGGAATTCTTTTCAGGATCGCAGCCTTAAAACTTTTAAGGTTCCAGTGGGCGGGGGCAGAGATGTACTTGTCTTGCTACCTCCCAAGACAAGGTCATGTGTAAGTTTCTTTGCTTATGAAAATTGCCACTTCGCAATCCCAGAGTGCTGCCACCTACCAAGAGTGGTCTGCCTCTTTCTTCGGCTTCTCCTTACCCTCCATATGGGAGCCAGCACTAGATTTCTCCCAGAACGTTTCTGAGGTTTCAAACCAACTGATAGAATACCAGAGCACATAGACAGCTTGCTGTAAATATTAGATTTATAGACATTCCATTCTTCTCCACCTCCCTCTGAAGACAGGCTTATTCATTTGTCATAGAACTTTCCAAATACATGTTAGTGGGATAAATAAAACACCGTCGGATAAATCATCATCTGCATAAAGCATGCGTATCATGCAATGTCTATGATATCACTGTCACCGCTCTCCATCCCACCACCTAAATGCACCTACAAGCATATCTTGTCTGTGGTTATTTGGAAGAGGACACAAAACAATTTGTTAGCATATCTGAATTGTTTTGTGTCCCCTTCCAAATAACCACAGACACATATTTGAGAGAGAGTTTGCTTGGGTAGAGTGAATAGAGCCTGGTTCATTGGTTCACTCTATGTGACCATTTGCTCCTTCATACATTCAGTCTCTGGAACATGTTGCCAAGTTAGTGTTGGGCTGTTACTCAGCTACTGTGTAATAGCACTCTACAGCTTGTCACCTACAAAGCCGCCAATATACCACCAGTGCAGTTGGGCATTTTTACTCCTAATTTATAATCAGGGAGCCTAAGATTCAGAGGTGTTAAAGAATTTTTCCAGAATCATATGTTGGCAAGATCAGAAACCTAGACCGGCCTGAGTCTCAAACATCATGCTTTCAAAGATTGGATTCTGCAGCCTTTGGAATCTTACCCACCTTCCTTACTTGAAATGTATTTGTTGGGGAACAATTAACCTCAGGATGAGTAATTTGTTGCTGTTCTGTGTGTGTTTCAAATTTTCCCATTACACAAGGAAAAATGAGAAAAATATGTCCTAGATAACACAGAGAAAAATGCTTCATTGTCTTAATTGCCTTTCTATTTTAATCAAGGAAGGCATTTAATTATTTCTGAACTATATTCAAAACTCTCTCTCAAGAATATTACTCTCCCCAGGTGAGTTCAGCAAACCTGTGCAAAATATCTCTCAAGTCTGAATATTAGTATCAAACACTTACTGAGTCTTTTTATAGCCAACGACTACTTAAATTCTCTCCATTTATGATCTCATATTTTCCTCACAGCGAATCTATGAAGTGGAAATAGTCATTATTCTCCCAGAACAAATGAGGAAACTGAGATAGAGAGAAGTTAGAGAGCTTGTCCAACTTCTGAAGGCAGTAACTGGTAAAGTCAACATTCCATCCCAGGCACCTCTCCAGGGGCCATATTGTTCCCTTCACCCTTCTGCTGTGACAACTCTGAAGGGAGAGATACTTCCCGCTTTGAGTATACGGGCAAAGCTGAAGTGGAAGACTCACACAAGGTGACTCGAGTCAGCCACTCGGAGTCCATTCAGAACCTCAAGTCTCTCGAATTTGAGGTGAGCCATCTAAAGGCTATGGAGTCCAGAGGGGCAGAATCTGTCTGGCTTCTTGCCCAATCTGAGCCAAAAAGCTCTTGTTGTTGTTGAATGCCACTGCCCTGGGCCCTGAAAATGCCCACATGACATTCACTCAGTCCCCTACTTCAACTTCATCATTGCTGCTGGAAACCACAGGGAGAGGAAACAACTTTTCTATGTTATGTACCTTATGGCCATCATTCTTACCTTATTATTCTCATTTCACTGGTTAAAAAAAAATAAAGAACAATCAACTCAGTATTTGTACTCTAAAATTGAATGGCATGAGACTGTGAGTTTTATGAGTAAGAAAAAGAAAATATTTTCTGGTATGATGAACTGTACCCCTTGAAAAGCATACACTATGAAACAGAATAGACATTGGATTCTAAAGTATGAGGCCACATCAGTAGGAAAGCTGACACTTGGAATTGCTCCCAATTGTTTAAACTTGACAATAAGTAAGCTGGGACAGTAACAAGACCCTTATGTCTTCAGGCCAAAATATTTTATGATTTGAGTTAAAAAAATGCTCAGTCTTCACAGTAGTCTTAGTCTTGATTTTTAAAACCATTTAAAAGACTTATGTATTTATTTGAGAGTTAGGAGCAGAGGGAGGCAAGCAGATTCCCTGCTGAGAGGGAAACCTGTCACAGACTCGATCACACACCCACAATCCTGAGATCATGACCTGATTTGAAAGCAAGAGTCAGACGCTTAACCAAGTGAGCCACCCAGGTGCCCCTATGTCTTCGAAGGCTTCTATTCACCAGTCTAATCACCTGTTCCAATGAATTTATTTTAACTCCAGGAAATATGTTAACACTTGGAAAGGCTGTGTAAGATCAGCTTTTACATTAAGATTCGTAAAAATCATACAGCCTTGAGGTATGCACCCAGATGTTTAGTAAAGACTTGAAACATATTTTTAAACACCTGGAATTAGGTAAAAAATCTAAACAAAGTTCATTTTCTCTTCATTTTCCTTTGTCCATGCTAGTCCATGGCCATGTGTATAGTGTACAGTCCTTCACAAGCATTTACACACTCCAATTTCATGATGTTTTTTTTTTCATGATGTTCTAAAAAGACCATAGACATGTTTGAGGGTGTGAGAGGCTAAAAAATAGTATCATTGAGCTTCCGTTCTCCAATCACAGCAGTTGTCATTCAGATCAACACCTCCCACCTCCCTCTGCCCCCCACAGGTTCAAATATCTCTTAGGTCTCCTGAAGAAAACAACAACAACAACAACAACAACAACAACAACAGAAGTGCCAAAACAACAGAGAGGAGTTTCTCAGCCATTTTTTGAAGAAACACCTGTTGGGGCACCTGGGTGGCTGGCTCAGTTGGTTAAGCGACTGCCTTCGGCTCAGGTCATGATCCCGGAGACCCGGAATCGAGTCCCACATCAGGCTCCCTGCTCGGCGGGAAGCCTCCTTCTCCCTCTCTCACTCCTCCTGCTTGTGTTCCCTCTCTCGCTGTGTTTCTCTCTGTCAAATAAATAAATAAAAAGTCTTAAAAAGAAAAAAAAAAAAGAAACACCTGTAACCAGAGAGATTAGTGGATCATTGGACACTATAGCACGTGTGTCCCAAAGCATTTCCAGTTCCTGTTCACTTGGGCTCCTGTGCAGGGGCTGCATCAGGGGGAAGAGAAGCAATGGTCAAGTCTCAGAGCCCATCCAAGGAGGGAAATTTTCAGGAGAACTCATCACAGGAAGCTTGGATTTTGAAGAGATACCTTATCAACGTCAGAGCCAAGTTAGTCTAAACTACTATTCTGCTTTCCACAAATCTGGGAGACTTTCGGCCCCAGACTGGCCATCAGGAGGATTTATATTCAGATACTCACAGCCTGAGTTGGTTAAGGAATCTTAAATTATGAAATAATTTAAAGTGGTAACCAAGTGGTAAGGCATCCAGGAACTAGACAGAGCCACCCCAAAGCATCTCAGGGATGGGTATACCTGGTTATCCCTACAAATAACTTTGCAAGGGAAAGAAGGCAAGCAATCCACGATTAGCAGAAACACAAGGAAATACTGTGTAACGAACTCCAGCAGAACCCACAGAAAACAGAATTACACCAATACTCTGGTCCTACTCGGAAAGACTAAAATATAGTATTGGACAGACTAAAATATCACCAAAATTACCATGCTTAAATAAACAAATGACAAACTGATAACAACTGCAGGAAACAGATATATTATCAAACATTATATTATAGCAAACTATAAAATTTGTCATAGCAAATTGGAAAAAGAAACAAAACTTCTATAAATAAATACTAAAATAGCAGATGTTAAGTAGTGAAGGGGTTTAAGAGCAGAATGGATAAAACAGACGGAGAAGTAATAAACAGATAAATTAAGAAGGTTTTAGGTACAAAATTATATCTGATTGTACATATAGATTATATATAATATAATAAATAATATATTAGATATAAATTAGGATAAACTATCCAGTGTGAAACAGGGAGTTGTGGACAAAGAGAGAGTAAGACACAAGGGGGACATAAGGAGAAATCTAGCATACATTTGATTAAGGCCTTAGAAGGAAAAGAAAGGGGTGCCTGGGTGGCTCAGTTGGTTAAGCCACTGCCTTCAGCTCAGGTCATGATCCCGGAGACCCGGGATCAAGCCCCACATTGGCCTCCCTGCTCGGCGGGAAGCCTGCTTCTCCCTCTCTCACTCCCCCTGCTTGTGTTCCCTCTCTGGCTGTGTTTCTCTCTGTCAAATAAATAAATAAAATCTTTGAAAAAAAAACAAACTTTGTATGCTATGATCTAGAAATTCCACTTCCAAGAATACAATCTATAGAAATGAATGTTACATCAACCTAATATTCCAGGGATAAACCTCACTTGGCCATAATATATAATCCTTTTCATATATTGCTAAATTTAACTTGCTAATATTTCGTTAAGAATTTTTGTGTCTATGTTCATGAGGAAAAATCGTCTGCAGCTTTCTTTTTCTGTAAGGTCTTTGTCTGATTTTGGTAGTAACGGGATAACACTGGCCTCCCAGAATGAACTGAGAAGTATTCCCTCCTGCTCTATTTTTGGAACAAGATTGTGAAGGATTGGTATTATTTCTCCTTTAAATATTTGATATAACTTACCAGTAAAAGTCATCCAGTTCTGGGCTTCTGTCTGTGGACTATCTTTACTTGCTAATTCAATTTCTTTACTTCTCTTGTCTGAAAAATTTTGGGGGTACACATATAGAATGACAAGGGTTGAAATCTTGTGCTCTCCAAGCAGATTTCCTTTTTCTTTCTTTCTTTCTTTAATTGTGCTAAAACATACATAATATAAAACTTACCATCTTAATCATTTTAAAGTGTACAATTCAGTCATGTAAGTATATTCACATTGTTAGGCAGCCAAACTCCAGGACTTTTTTTCTCTTTTAAAATTGAAACCCATTAAACAACAGCCATTCTTCTCTCTCTCAGCTTCTAGAAACTACCATTCTACTTCCCACCCCGAAGACTTTGACTATTCCACCTCATAGAAATGTCTTTTTGACTGACTTATTTCACTTAACATAATGTCCTCAAGTTTCACCCACACTGTGGCATGTATTAGAACTTACCCTATTTTAAGGCTGAACAATGCTCAGTTGTATGTATATGCCACATTTTGCTTATTCATTCATTTTGTTAATGAATGTTTGTGTTACTTCCACTTTATGATGATTGTGAATAAAGCTGCTGTGAACATGGATGTTCAATTTCTTTGTTTCTAATAGGTCTATCCACTGTCTCCATTTTTTTAAATTTAATTTTATTTTTTCAGTGTTACAAGGTTCATTGTTTATGCCCCACACCCAGTGCTCCATGCAATACGTGCCCTCAGTACCCACCACCAGGCTCTCCCATCCTCCCACCCCCTTCCCTCCAAGACCCTCAGTTTGTTTCTGAGTCCAAAGTCTCTCATGTTTCATTTCTCTCTCCGAATTACCCTACTTCCTATTTCCTTTCCTTCTCCTACTGTCCTCTATATTACCCCTTATGCACCACAAGTAAGTGAAACCATGTGATACTTGACTTTCTCTCCTTGGCTTATTTGACTCAGCATAATCTCTTCCAATCCAGTCCATGTTGCTACAAAAGTTGGATATTCATCCTTTCTGATGGAGGCATAGTATTCCATTATATATATGGACCACATCTTCTTTATCCATTCATCTGTTGAAGGGCACCTTCACAAAATGGGCAGGAGACATGAAGAGGCACTTCTCCATAGAAGATATACAAATGGCTAACAAACACACACAAAAACTGTTCAACATCACTAGCTATCAGGGAAATTTAAATCAAAACCACACTGAGATACCACCTTACACCAGTCAGAATGGCCAAAATTAACAAGACAGGAAACAACAAGTGTTGGAAAAAGGGGAACCCTCCTACACTGTTGGTGGGAATGTAAGTTGGTGCAGCCGCTTTGGAAAACAGTGTGGAGATTCCTTAAAAAATTAAAAATAGAGCTACCCCATGACCCTGCAATTGCACTACTGGGTATTTACCCCAATGACACAGATGTAGTGAAAAGAAGGGCCATATGTATTCCACTGTCTCCATTTTTTCTTCAGTTTGGCAATTTGTGTCTTTCTAGGAAGTGTCTGTTCATCTGCATTGTCCATTTGGCTGGTGTAAAGTTATTCATAATATTACCATAGCATCCTCATAGTTTTTTTAGGACTGGTAGTGATGTTTATTCTTCAGTCCTGATTTTTGGTGGTTTGTGCCTTCTTTTTTATTTGTCAGACTTACAAAGGATTTGCCCATTTTGCTAATATAAAAAATTGAACATTTTTGGTTTCATTGACTTTTCTCTACTGGGAGAGGGGTTCTATTGCATTGATTTCTGCTTTAATCTTTACTATTTACCTCCTTCTGCTTACAGTTGATTTTCTTTTTTTTAGGATTTTATTTATTTATTTGACAGAGAGAAATACAGATAGACAGGGAACACAAGCACGTGGAGGGAGAGAGGGAGAAGCAGGCTTCCCACCGAGCAGGGACCCAACGCGGGTCTTGATCCCAGGATCATGACCCGAACCAAAGGCAGACGCTTAAGGGATGGAGCCACCCAGGCACCCCCTACTTACAGTTTCTTAAGAAGAAAGCTGAGATCATTGATTTTAGGCATTTATTCTTTTCTGATATAGGCATCTAAATCTAAAATTTCCCCCCATAGCTCTTTTTTTAATACATCCTCTAAGTCCCATACATCCTTTTGTTATATTGTGTTTTCATTCTCATTCAGTTAAAAAAAAAATAGTTTAACTTCCTTTGTGTTTTCTTCTTTGACCCAGGGGCTACTTGGAACGGTGTTGCTTAATTTCCCAATATTTGAGGTTTACCCAGAATTCTCTCTGTTGCAGATCCCTAATTCAATTCTCTTCTGGTCAGAGAACACACTTTGTATGATTTCAATCTTTTAAAATATACTGAACCCACAGCTAACATCAATCATATTCAATAGGGAAAAACTGAAAGCTTTCCCACTAGGGTCAGGAGCAAGACAATGATGTCCACTCCCACCACGTTGATCCAACATATTACTGGAAGTCCTAGCCAAAGCACTCAAAAAAGAAAAAGTGAATAAAAGTCATCCAAAATGGTAAGGAAAAAGTAAATCTTTCATTATTTGCAGATGACATGATAATTTACATAAAAACCTTGAAAATGCCACCAAAAAAACTACTAGAACTGATAAATAAATTCAGTAAAGTCACAGGATGTAAATCAGTGTACAGAAATTCATTGCATTCCTACACACTAATAATGAAGCAATAGAAAGAGAAATTTTTAAAAATCCCACTTATAATCTCGCCAAAAACAATAAAATACCCAGGAAAAAACTTAACCAAGGAGGTGAAAGATCTGTACTCTGCAAACTATAAAACACTGATGAAAGAAAATCAAGATGACACAAATAGAAAGATATTCTATGATCATGAATTGGAAGAACAAATACTGTTAAAATGTCCACACTACCTGAAGTGATGAACAGATTTTATGGAATCTCTATCAAGTACCAACAGCATTTTTCACAGAAATAGAAAAAAGAATCCTAAAATTTGCATGGAACTACAAAAGACCCAGAATAGCCAAAACAATCTTGAAAAAGAAAAACAAAGCTAGAAGTATCACAATTCCAGATTTCAAGTTATACTACAAAGCTGTAGCAATCAAAGCAGTATGATACTGGCACAAAAACAGACCCATAGATCAATAGAACACGGTAAGAAGCCCAGAAACAAACCATGATTGTATGGCCAATTGATCTTCAACAAAGCAAAAAAAAAAAAATATCCAATGCGGAAAAAGACAGTTTCTTCAACAAATGGTGTTGGGAAAACTGGACAGCTACATGCAAAAGAATGAAACTGGACCACTCTCTTACACCACACACAAAAATAAACTCAAAATGACTAAAGATCTAAATGTGAGACCTGAAACCATAAAAATCCTAGAGGAGAGTCTAGACAATAATTTCTCTGACATCATATATAACAATATTTTTTAGATATGTCTCCTGAGGCAATGGAAATAAAAGCAAAAATAAGCTATTGGGACTACATCAAAATAAATATCTTCTGCACAGTGAAGGAAACAATCAACCAAACTAAAAGACAACCTAATGAATGGCAGAAGATATTTCCAAATGACATATCTGATAAAGAGTTAGTACCCAAAATAAATAAAGAACTACAACTCAACACCAAAAGACCCTAATAATTCATTTAAAATATGGGCAGAAGGCACGAACAAACATTTCTCCAGAGAAGACATCCAGATGACCAACAGAGGCACGAACAAACATTTCTCCAGAGAAGACATCCAGATGACCAACAGATGCTCAGCATCACTCATCAGCAGGGTAATGCAAATCAAAACTATAATTAGATATTACCTCCCACCTGTGAGAACAGCTAAAATCAAAAAATGCAAGAAACAAGTGTTGGTGAGGATATGGAGAAAAAAGAATGCTTATGCACTGTTGGTGGGAATGAAAACTGATAAAACCACTGTGGAAGACAGCATGGATCTTCCTCAGAAAATTAAAAATAGAGCTACTTTCCCTATGATCCAGTAATTCCACTACTGGGTATTTACCTAAAGAATACAAAAGCACTAACTCAAAAGGATATATGCACTCCTATGTTTATTGCAGCATTATTTTACAATAGCGAAATTATGGAAGCAGCCCAAGTGTCTGCTGATAGAGGAATGGGTAAAGAAGATGTGATATATATATATAATGCTAAGCAAAATAAGTCAGTCAGAAAAAGACAAATTCCATACAATTTCATTCATACAGAATGTAAGAAACCAAACAAACAAATGGGAGGGGGGTGGGGAGAGGAAGAGAGACAAATCAAGAAGCAAATTGGGGAGGCAAGGAATAGGAGATGGGGATTAAAGAGTGCACTTGGATGAGCACTGGGTACTGGATGGAATTGTTGAATCACTACATCATACACCTGAAACTAATAGAACACTATATGTTAACTATACTGAAATTAAAATTAAAAATTAGTAGAAATTAAAAAATCAAAATAAAATAAAATGCACTGAGATTTCTTTTGTGAGTCACTATAGGATCTATTTGGGAGAACGCTATATGTGCATTTGAACAAAACATGTATTCTGTCCCTATGGCTGTGTCACGTGGGAACATTCCTGTTAAATCCTGGACAGCCTCCTAGACCACTGCTTGCCCCAGACAGGCTAGTGGCCCTCTGCTGGCTCTCCCTGTCTGCTTAGCACCAAGACTGACAATGCTCCAAATCTCAGAGTCCATTCTAGTGGCGGCAACAATGCCGCTGGCTCTCATAGCCTGCCTCGCTGCACCCCTCCCCGCCGGGTGAGCGACCACCACAGACCTGGGGCTCAGGGAAGGGGTGAGAGCAACTCCTGCAACAATGTCACAGATTCATACACTCTTAACCCAGAGTTCAAGAGACTTCTTCAGTGTGTAGTATGTTTCTGATCAATTGCCAGAGCCCTGAAGTGGTTGTTTCTGAACTTTTAAGCAACTTAAGAGTTGTTTTAGAGGACAAGGTTTGTCACACTTCTCACTCCATCATGCCAGACATTGGAAGTCTTCAAACATAATCTTTTTTTTTTTTTTAAGATTTTATTTATTTATTTGACAGAGAGAAACACAGTGAGAGAGGGAACACAAGCAGGGGGAGTAGGAGGGGGAGAAGCAGGCTTCCCGCTGAGCAGAGAGCCTGTTGTGGGGCTCGATCCCAGGTCTCCCAGATCATGACCTGAGCTGAAGGCAGTCGCTCAACCAACTGAGCCACCCAGGCGCCCCTCAAACATAATCTTGAATGAAATAGCTAAGGTGTGGAAGATTACACACAGTGTAATTGTACATGTACTGATTTCTAATGCAGGCAAAACTACACTACACAGTTTAGGGATGAACGTATAAGTGGTAATACCATGAAGGAAAGTAGGTAAATGATTATCTCAGAAGGGAGGATAGTAGTTACTTCTAGGGGGCAAGGGTCGTGGGCAGACATGGACAGACAGAACGCAGGGATAGTTTCTGGGAAGCCAATACTATTCTATTTCTTGACTTGCATGGTGGTTAACAAATGTCATGCTACAGCTGTTTCCTAAACAATGTGTATAGTTTTATGTGTGTTTCTTTGTGTATGTTATATTTTACAGTAAAACGTATAAAATATGTTATTGATTTGTTAATTAAGTCAGTTAAATACTTATTGAGCAACTTTGGTATGAAAAGCACTCTTCCAGACAATGAGGATACAGTAATAGAAAGATAATTTCTCTATTCTTATGGGGCTTATAGTTTAGTGGAAAGATAGATAATAAAAAATAAGCCCCCCAAAAAGGTATTTCCAGATTATAATAAAAAGTCTGAAAAAGAGGGAGGCATCGAAGATGAGGACCTCGAGCCAGATTATCAGAGCAGATGTCTCTGAGGAGATGACATCTGAACCATGAACCACAGACCAAGAAGGAGCCGTGTAAAGATTTGGAGCAAGTGCTTCCCACAGAGAGAAGAGAAGTTCATAACTCAGAAGTGTCTGGAGAAGGAGGAACTTGCAAGCTGACATCCATCATCTGAAGGGTTTTCTTTGGAGGAACTCAAGGAAGTAGAGGGAGGGACGGTGAGTGAAAAAGTAAGGGAGGCTGAATTCTGCACAAGGAAGGGCAGGACTTGCATCGGTCCAAGCTCGAGTAGACCCCTCGCACTTGAGGTGAGGTTTCCAGGGGCAAGAAGTGTTTTTATTTTAACTATGTACCATGTGAAAGCAGTTCTGCACCTCTTCTTTTTTGGAATGGCTCTTTGGAAAGCATATTAACGTCAGGAATGCTGGCCATAGTACGTCACGTCTCAGCAGACCGGTTCTTTGCAGTTGGCCGGACAGCACGCTTGGTCTCTGGGTTAGCACTACCAAGGAAACCAAGCCTTGAGGAAGGAGTTTGGGTGGGCGTGCTGTTTCTGACCTGACATCACAATTTTCTTTTGTAGAAAGGAAGGTGCAGATTAAATCTTAGTACCAGGTAACCAATTTCACACTAAACTGATTAAATGATGCATGTATGATCTAGAACTGTTTGCGTTTACAGTTTTTTTGTAAATATAAACTCTAATTTATTGTCTATTTTATATCTGTTTTGTGTAACATTTAAGGAAATGTTACCGCTGGGGGCCAGTCTCGGCAGAGATGTGGGTCCCGAACCACGGGATGTCTGGCGGGCGAAATAATGATAGGGACACGGAAATCTGATGCAAGCTGACAGACCGGAGGTCAGTCAGGAGAGACTTATGAAGCAGGCTCAGGCTCTCTAGCTCTAGCTCTCTAGCTCTGGCTTTGGCCCTCCTGCTTTGCTTCTGTCTCTCTTTGCAGGCTCTATTGCTGTTTGCCAGCTCTCTTGCTCTCTCCTGTCTTTGTCTTTGTCTCTCTTGACTGTCAAGGGTCCCAGTCTTTTATTATTCCCAAGTGAGGAAGTTGGGTGGTGCAGTTAAATCTTTAACTGCTTTTGCACCCACCCTAGAGACAGGATTAGTATAGTTACTACAGGATACAGAGTGGTTGCTTAAACTCACAGAAGTTGAGACCGTTGAGGCAGAGGGATCAAGGAATACAGATAAGAGATACAGAGATATGATTACCGGGAGGAGGATTAAATGGAACTATATGTCTTGGATAAGCACACAAAGGACATATTGCCCCGGCCCACAGGATAAGTGGCTTTCCGGATTCTAGGTGGGGAAAGCCTGGAGGGACTTTCATTCACATTCACGGGTACCTCCACCAAAGTTTCTGGTGGCTTGGGAGGGGCGGACCACGCACCGTCCAGACAAGGAAAGATCAACCAGACTTTTTTTTAAAGTTTATTTAGAAAGCCTCATAATATAGTGGGGCCTGGCTGGCTCCGTCAGTGGAGCATGTGACTCTTGATCTCAGGGTCGTGAGTTCAAACCCCATGTTGGGGATAGAGATTACTAAAAATAAATAAATACACTTTAAAAAAAGAAAGGAGGTATCATAATTAAACAAATTCTTTTAAAACAAGATTAACTATGTGAAGCTGAAGCCATCATTTAAGACTGTGCCTCTCTAGAAAGCTGGGGATTTTGTTTTTGGTTTTAGGGTTGATGTATTTCTTTGAGAGAGAGAGAGAGAGAGAGCATGAGCGCATGAAGGAGAGAAAGAGAAGAAGACTCTGCACTGAGTGCAGAGCCCAAGGAGACTTGTTGGATCTCACAACCCTGAGATCAGGACCTGAGCTGAAATCAAGGGTTAGATATGTAAGTGACTGAGCCACCCAGGCACCTCTAGAAAGCTGGGTTTTTATAAAGAAAACATGTGTGGGGGCACCTGGGTGGCTCAGTCATTAGGCATCTGTCTTCCTGCTTCTCTCCCTCTCCCACTCTCCCTGCTTGTGTTATCTCTTTCACCGTGTCTCTCTCTGTCAAATAAATAAATAAAATCTTTAAATAAATAAATAAATAAATAAATAGAACACGTGTGAACCATACATGATTAATAAAAATTTCCTTTGAGGCAGGAAAGAAAAGCCTTCTCCCCCCAGCTTAATAATTATACAGAAATGTTTATATATGTGTTATTTTCAACAGTCAAAAAGAGGAAATAACTCAAATGTCCATAAACAGGGAAAGGAATAAACTAATAGTGGTATATTCAAAGAATATTACAAAGCAAAACAGAACAGAAAAGAATGAGCTAACTCATAGACTATCACTGATAAACCTCAAAGTAATCATAAAACATCAAAGAAACCACAAAAACAAAAAGGAGTAAATGTATCATACAAACTGCAGAAAATGCAAACATACCTATTATAAGTGGCAGCCTTAAGGATGGGGGTGATAATCTGGATGGGGGCAAGTTGGGGGGACAATTTTAAACTACTTTTACATGACCTTTTAAATAAATGTAAGAAAGCTCAACTACACAGACTAAGAACTGGTGAGGGGAAGCCAGACTCTCCCCAAAATATCCTTGGAGTCACCAATAGATAATTCCTAAAGACAATGCCAATTAGTACCCAGTACCTAGACCCCAGAGTCCACACAGGCTCTGACCTTTCTGAGCTGGTTCCTTGGATTTTTTTTTTAATTCTATGAGCCACACTGTATTCATAAAATAAATACCCTTTTTGGTCTAACTCTTCCAGAGTTGGTTTCTACGATTTGCACCACAGAAGGCTGATATGGGAGGACCTGGACACCAGATGTGATGAAGGGATCTTTACAGTGTCTTTCAAACTTGTGTCTGAAGATAAGCACAAATATAATGAGACCTCTCTCATAGGAATCAATAGTTATAGATGTGCTAGGAAGACAACACTTGACTTGGTATCTCAAACAGGCTTGTTGGCTGTAGACACTTTAAAACAGTGAAGTAAAGTATATTTTGCAGCCCTGAGGATATTCCAGAAACTGGCTCAAAGTACACAGACTAGTGATTCTCAGCAAAACTTGGAAGGTGACTTGCCAGAATACCATCATCCATTCCATCGAGAATGATGTCAACACAAAATAAAATAATTGACTGAATGTTGCGGCGCCAGGGTCAGGAATCTGTAAACAGAAAGAGGATAATGGAACCATGAACCTGACTTAGCATTAGGAATGAACGGGGCTAAAGGAAACTTTAACAAAACTCAAGTAACTCTCTCACCAGAAAATAACGATGCTTTAGTTATAATCATAACTGATTATCATTAGTATATTCAGTGTATCTTATATGTACTGGGAAATCTTCTTAGACCTGCTCACTGTGGTTTGGATTTCCACTTAGGTACAGTAATGAACATAGGGAAAAAAAGTGGGATTTTACTCTGAATTGGGGTAAATGGGTGGTAAGAGTATAGGTCTACCAAATTCAACATAGAAAAAGTTTTTCTGGGGCACCTCAATGGCTCAGTCAGTTAAGCATCTGCCTTTGGCTCAGATCATGATCCTGCAGTCTGGGGATGGAGCCCCGCCTTGGACTTATGCTCAGCAGAGAGCCTGCTTCTCTCTCTCTCTCTCTCTTTGTGTGCTTGCTGTCTCTCAGATAAATAAATAAATCTTTTGTAAAAAGTTTCTATTGATTCAAAGTCAATCTTTTAATAAAAATTTCTTCTAAAAAGAAATACCACTAGGTTATTTTGCAGATAGGAACAGGGCTTCATGCAAGACAAAAAGCATTCTGTTCCATTGAACAGTAAAACTGACCTCTCAGCTTTTGGGTTTCTAATGGCAAATTAAACTCACCTCGCCAAGGAAATTAAATTATGAAAAAATAACTTTTGCAATGCAGGAAATATTTGGTGTATTGATTTTTATGAATTTCCTGATTTTTTTTAACCTTTTAATAGTTTTCCTTAATGGAAGTGCCAGCATTCAGAAAACAAAATGCATTTGATAGGAATTCTTTGTCTTCCCCTTTTTAAATTATTTAGTAACATTGGGTAGCTAAGAAATTGTCTCTTCCCCTCTAAAACTCCCTATGCTAATTGTGGCCAGCAAATGAGTAATTATAACTGATTATACGAAGCAGGAAAGGGGTCCACGAATGCTAGGGACTAAAGCGTGCATTTAGATGACCCAGCAGCTTTAGACGTCTTCACTTGGAATCTCTGTGAAGATTGAAGAAGAAAGCTCTGTACCAAAATTGAAGGGGACCAGTTTTCTGATGGTGTCCTAGGGGATTTGGATAAAGCTCAAGCAATTTGAAGCATACCCTCAGGTTGTACTCAGCAGAATTCCTGACCTCTGCCACATCCTATCAATCATAAGCCTTTATCAGGAGAAGATGCCAAATCACAAGCCATTTGGTGGCATATAATTGCCTCGACATTGACAGCAGACAGCCATATATCATCTCCTCTGTTAAAAAGGGAGTGAGTGTTTCAAATGGAGGAAGACTGACTATAAAGCAAATGTAAATAAACACGAAGCGAAAGCTAAACCAATACTAGACGAAAAGGAGTATCAAAATAAAATGAAAGCTTAAATACAGATCAAAAAACAATAATGTATGATTTCTTATCATAGTCTTTAGAGCCTATTAGAAATATTGAAGAATCAGGAGTTGAAAGAAAAGAAAAAACGAACTTAGAACAGCTTATGGGAACACAGGACTAGATTTAGATGGTATATGAAATATTGTGTTTAGTTCGCAGATACAGAATTAAGTAATACTGAACTACAAAGACAGAAAGATCTCAGTCTTGATTCTTTTGCTTGCATCAAGAGGGAAGTCTCAGGGCTAGTCTGTCTTCAACTTCTCTTTAACAACTCCAAACATCCCTTTAAAAAGGAAAAACAGAGCCTTTGGCAGACAATAACATTTATTCAATTAGGTTGTTTTTATTATATGTATTTTTGTGGCTACCTTTTATTTATGGCAAGTGAACTGGTTTCCATTTGTAATCGGTCTATAAATCATTTCCTTTATTTACATTTCTTAAAACCAAGTGGACTTAAAGACAAGCAGTTGATAACTTAGAATACTGAGTGAAAAACAAAACAAAACCAAAAAAAACCAGAGAAACCAGTAGTGGATCCAATATGGTTGAGCAAAAATCTTGCAAACAGTCCTGAAATGACTTTAGTTAAGAAAACATCAGCTTAGGGGCGCCTGGGTGGCTCAGTTGGTTAAGTGACTGCCTTCGGCTCAGGTCATGATCCCAGAGACTCAGGATCGAGTCCCACATCAGGTTCCCTGCTTGGCAGGAAGCCTGCTTCTCCTCTCTCACTCCCCCTGCTTGTGTTCCTTCTCTGGCTGTGTTTCTCTCTGCCAAATAAATAAAATCTTTAGAAGAAAAAAAAAAGATTTAAGAAAACATCAACTTAAAGTCAGAAGCTGTGGGAGTTAGAGGTAACTAGGAGCTAGCAATCCAAATCCCCTTATTTTACAGGCAGAGACCAAGACTCAGAGACAGGGCAGGGCTTTCCAGGAACTGCCACGAGATTTTGTAATGGGAGAGACATGCTTTTATCTGAGCTTGTTTCCTCTTCCTCCACTGCTTTGCCATTATTTAACCTGTAGCCTTTTCAAAAACTATCTGTGTTGGAACTGGCTACTTGTGTCTGGTCCACAAAAGTGTCAAAGTTAAGGAGGCAGGCCACAAAGGAATTTGTATTTACTAAAACTGTGAAAACGTGTGCAACTTGCGAAGCTACAGTGACATCTCGTGGTTTTCATTGATAATGCAACTCCGGAGGCAACCCTTGGTTTAAGCAGGTTTCTCGTTTAAAAAATGCAAACATATTATAGAACACCCCTGTTTGGGTTTGTGTCCTCTTGAATAGATTTATTTTTAACAGGGATAAAACATAAGTGAAGCCATACCCTTCTTAGGCATCATATCAAGAAGTACATGTTGATCATTTGTCCCATCAAGGATGATGTTCACTTTGCTTGGCTAAGATGTTCTCTCCAGTTACTGTCTTTTCCTTTCTAACTAAGAAGTGATTTGTGGGGCAAGATTTTGAGGCTCTATAAATATCTTTTTCTTCTTCAAACTTTCTTCCGCTAGTTTTTTGTATCCATTGGTAATTCTTACCTGAAATCTTCATTATTGTAATGGTGGCAAAATGGGACTTCTCTAGTTCTGTCATGCTCTTCTACTTTTATTAGTTATTATTTTACTGAAAGAAAAGGTTCCCCTATCTCTCCTTTATTTAGTTTGTAGATATTTATTTTTATGACTCATGAATTCTTACACATTATCTATAATATACACAATAGATTATATGTATAGATACCCAGTGTGGCTACCCTAATCAGAGAAGATACATAAAATTTCTTTAGATTCCCAACCAGCCATGTCCTTTCTTGCCTCTGGGTCCCTGCTTTTGCTATTCCTTCTCATCTGAAGACCTCTTCCCAATAGATGATAGTGTATAAGAATTCATAAGCATATTAATATATGTATCTTATATTAGATATTACATGTAAAATATTATGTCATGTATAGATTATGCATTCATGTATAAGTTATAGACTATAATCTATATATTATCAATGGATTATAGCTTATGTACATGTTTTTACTACATATTTTATACTATATATTTTATCACTATTGTTATTTATTCTACTCAAAAATACAAACTTCATGAAGTTCAAAAAGCATGAGGAATTGTTCCATTTTAAGAGATATGACAACTCGGTGTATGTATAATCCTGGATTAGATTCTGCACGGGGTATAGGGAAAGGAGTTGTAAACAGCCATAAAAGACATTAATGGGGCCCCTGGGTGGCACAGTGGGTTGAGCGTCAGACTCTTGGTTTCGGCTCAGGTCATGATTTCAGGGTCATTAGAGGGTTTGCCCTTGGGGCTCGGTGCTCAGCGTGGAGTCTGCGAAGTTTCTCTCTCTCCTTCTCCCAGGGCTTGTTCATTCTCTCTCTAAAATAAACTAATAAATCTTAAAAAATACATTAATGGGATAATTGATGAAATTTGAGTAATCCTGTGAATTAGGTACTGTGGACTAAATAATATTACTATGCTGTTGTTAAATTTCTTCTTTTGATCATTTTGTTCTAATTATATAAGAAAATGTTCTTGTCTTAGAAAATGCACACTAAAATATTTAGGGACAAAGCAGGATTATGTCTGCAGCTTATACTTAAGTGGTTCAAAAAGTAATGTGTGTGTGTTGAAAGAGAAAATGATAAGCCCACATGGCAAAACAGTAACAGTGATAAATCCCAGTGAAGGGTACGGAGAGATTCTTTGTACTCTTCGAGCAACTTTTCTGTAAGTTTGAAATTATATCCAAAAAAAAGGGAAAATAAAGCTTTATGGGATTTTAAATGTTTTATTTATTGAAAAACAAATGAGAAAGGGGCAAAGCAAATCAGTAAATTCTCACCTAGAGGCTTGAGAAATTCAAAGTCTCAGCTACAAAATCTCTTCCCACTGCTGCATACAGTTTGAGGTAAAGCACCACTCTTTTCATTAGGGAATTAGCATGCCAGTCAAGGAAATCTATTATAAATTACTTATTTAATTAATTCCCCAGATGTATGAAGAGTTCCTCAAAGGCTCACATATTTTTATAAAAGTGTACACATTTAATACCATCACGTACAAAGGACTCTTCCCAGGCTCGGTTCTGGCTGCGTTACCCTTAATTTGGAATAGAAGAAGGTATGAAAGGAAAATTGCTCTGAAATATCATTCTCCTCTTAAAAGGAACAGAAAAGGAGGAGGATGCAGTTAGATAAAGCAACTCACTGGGTGTGGGGGGAGTTTGTTGTGAATGTTGTATAGAGCGAAAAAGAGAAAATCTCAGGATTTGGAACAAAAGAGCCATGGGTTAGAATCAACAGTAGTTGTGTGGTCTGTGGGATTGACTGATTTCAGCACTATGAACCCCGGCATCTCACCTGCAGAATGAGAGCTGTTTGGGTGGGTGTGTTATACCCGCACTGTAAGTACCAACAGCCCTCTAGCTCCGGGGCCCAGCATCATGTTGGTAGATAAGTGGATAACGTCTGATTGCTGGGCAGCCTCATCCCTTCCCTGCACGGCCACAGCCTCTTAATAGGGACTCTACCATTCACTGTTGTGAATTCTTCCAATCCATTTTCCACATGACAGCAGCATGACCTTCATAAAAGAAAATCTTCATTCCAAGTCCACACTTGCTACTGTGGGGCGCTACCCCCTTGGAAACTCATGGTCTTGTCCTTGAGTATCTCTTTAGCCTATCTCCAGACTCTAAGCTCTACTACCGTTTAGAGACCTTCATGCAATGATTGACATGTCTCTGTCTTGAAGGTCCAATATGATAGCCATTAGCTGCACATAGCTATCGAGTGCTCAAAATGTAGCTAATATGATTGAAAAGCTGCATTTTTAATTTTTGAAATTTCACTTAAATTTAAGTTTACACATGTGTCTAGTGGCTACCACTGAACAGAGCAGGTACATGAAGCTTCTTTAGGTTCCCAACCAACTATGCTCTCTCCTGCCTCTGGGCCTTTGCCCTTGCTGTTTGCTCTCATTCGAAGACCTTCTCCGTGCCCTTTGTCTCAGCCTGCACTTCACTTCTTAAATGCTTTTATAGGATAGGATGCATATAATCTCTGCCACTGACAAAATTTCAACCAACCTTAATTTGTGAGAGTAAGGCTCTATTTCAGAATAATAACAATGCTTTAACTGTACCTTTTGATTTCCAGATGTGCAGGGTGTTTTTCTCTTTGACCTTGGCGGCTCATTAATCCAATGGGTGGAGGGTATCGATGGGTGGTCCCAGGTCACAATTCATGCCATCAACGCATTTTGTTTGGCTTTCACATTTTTAAAATGGAGCCAGATTTTTAAATGGAAGGGGCTTCATTAAAAATCTGGATTCCTGGATGCTCTGGAAAAAACAGAACATCTGCTTACATTGGCCCCACATTCGCTTCTGCTCTGCTATAATCAGCTAGACTCATTCCAATATGGTCATCACTAGCCACATATGGCTATTTAAATTTAAATCGATAAAAATTAAATAAAATTTAAAGTTCAATTCTTCAGTCCTACTAGCCACAGTTCAAGTACTCAAGCCACACATGGTAAAGGCTACTACCCCCTTGGACAGGA